>JAKTUW010000090.1:0-34996 GCA_030556915.1 Wickerhamiella qilinensis
CCCCCCCCCCCCCCCCCCCCCTTCCTGTTGTAGCTATGGGTTGGGCCGGGCTGCGCGCGGGCTGCGAGGTGCGTCAGCTGCGCGAGCTGTGGGTAGCGTCGGGGCAGCATGCGAGGTCGCATCATAGATTAGCTCCAAGATAGAGGCTACCTGCATAGCTGTGCATGCGCATGCGCCGGTTAGGGCCAGGAGTGCATGTGGTAAAACGTGGGATGCGCCGACCCGGCATGCCCCCCGCTGGCACGCACGGTGGGGGGGGCACAATGCTTGCGTGGCCCAGACGTGCAGATATTGAACGAACGAGCTTAACAGAAAGGCCAGTGTCGAGGGAACCAGAAAAAGCCTGGCCAGGTGCCACGGTGGTAGTGCGGCCCGGCGGGCGGGTCCGCCCTCTTCTGGTGCTGCGGGTGTGAGGGCAAGGTGGGGGCGGCTTCAAGCCCACGATTAGGGATGGCCACTGGCCACTCAAATCGAGCTACCAGCGGGCTTCACATACCTTCAGCCCCCATGGAGAGCGCTGCATCCTGGCACTGCTCGCCACCACTTCCTGGCGTGGCCTGTGGCCTGTGGCCAGGACATGCACCTCGTCGAGGACGAGGTGCCTGCAGGCCCTACCCACCGCCAGGCCAGGCATCTGCGGCGGGATTTGCTTTTGCTGCATGAACCATCTAGCCGGAACTCTTCTTCCTAACTATGAGCAGCCCCCATCATTTTGGCGAGCCTGGCGACCAGTGGCCAGGCTACTACGGCACCGCCCCGGCACCAGCCGCGCGGGGCCGTGTGCGGCGCAAGGACGTAGCCCCGGGCCTGGCAACACCTGATCTGGCCGGCTTCGACCCGAGCCAGGCCGACGCGGGCCAGACGGGCGATTGGGCCGCCATTGCGCGCGAAACGCCCGGAATTGGGCCCCTCGCGGGTCTCGGACCATCCTACGAATTTACCGGAGACCCGGGCGTATCCGTACGCATGCCCGCCCAGGTGCACCATGTTATGCAGAGTGGACACCCACACCAGGGCCAAGGTCGGCCTCCACAATCGGCACAGCAGCACCAGCTCCAGTTCACGCAGCAGCACCAACAAAGGCAACATCTGGCTGCTCAGCAGATGGCAGGCCAGCGCCCTCATCACAGTCCGAGCCGCAGCCCTGTCCAGCATAGCCAAGCACCGTCCCAGACACGGCAGGCATATGCTCAGCACCAACAAAACGAGCAGCAAAAGCAGCACCAGATACATCAACAACAGGACCAGCAGCAGCAGCAGCAACAGCAGCATCAACACCCGTACAATGCCTTGCAGTCGCCGCATGCATCGTTTCAGGGCTACGGATCGGGATCTGTCAACTCGTCTTCCTCAACGGCTGGTCCGTGGCGTGCTGAATATGACAACCGGTACGATTTTGATGGCCCGGTGGGCTCGCTCAGCCCCATGGGCTCTGTAGGCTCGTTTGGGTTGACTGGTCCAGGCGGATCGGGAGAACATGGCGTGAAATCCGAGCCACTTCCCCCGCATCCATATCCCTATCCAGCAATGTCTTTAAAGGATAGTGGGATTTCAAACAGTCTCGGCCTGAGCTCCGCAACAAGCAGCACTACAAGCAGCACTGGTACTCGTTCTGGCCGTCGAAAGGCCGGAACTAATCCAAGCGGCAGCAGCTCACTGGCCCCGGCGATGGCCATCTCACGGCCTCGTCGTAGTCCGGTGCAGGCCGCCAGCAAACTAGGCACCACTAGTGGCGATGGAAATGCTGCTGGCGCCTCTGCAAGCAGTATTTCTAGCAACGTGGTTGCTACTGCTGGCGTTGGCTCAGGCGCGTCGCCACATTCGGGTGGATCTCCTCATTCCTCTAGTTCCGATGGAGGTGATCCTTCAGCTACTGGTAGTCGGGTAAAGTCGACGCGTGCCCACAACGCTGTTGAGCGGCGGTACCGAATGAAAATCAATGACAAGATCAGCCGGCTGCGTGATCGCATCCCTGATTTGAGCAAAGATATCAGTGACCTCCCCATGAAGCATAACAAAGGCACCGTTCTAACGCGGGCAGCAGAATTCATTGACCACCTCCAACTGGAAAACAAGTCGCTTTTGCAGGAGAATGCCGAGCTGCGGGCCCAGCTCCGCAAACATGCGTAGGCGCATCTCGCTTGGCTATGGCGAGCGGCTGCACATCTGACCCGCTTTGCTCGGATTCAACTGAGTTTGCTAAACTCCCATGTCGTCTGACAGCTCGCGCAAGCCTCGTTGCCCTGTCGTGGTTCAATTGATAGCTTTCACACCTGATTTGGCGTCAGTCTCTGTATTTTTTCCCGTGTGCTCGCAGGAGCACAACGGGAGGCGAACTGGACCTTCTCCAGTTACGCTCAGCAACATCTCTAGTTATGGCCTGCTGGTTTCCTGCCGCTCGCAAAGCTAGTAGCTATTTCGAGTGTTCCTTGGTCGAACGCTCATTGCATCGGATCGCATGTGTTCTCCTAATAATGTAATTTACCTCTATTTAACTAATGCTTAATTTGCGGCCGTTGCTTTCTGTCTGACCCTGCGTCAGTGCCTTTCTTTCGGGGCTCTGGCTTGTTCAGCCCCTGTTTTCGAATCCCACCTCAACTGAAACCTGTGCGGCAGGTCACAGGTAAGCCGCCTGCTGCTGGGGGAAGATAGCGACAGCTGGGTGTGGGTTGAGCCACGGTTCGGGCCATGAGGGAGAGCACCACGGTTGAGACTGACGGCTCTCGGGCTTAGGCGCCACTGTTCTTCACATCTCGAGAACTGACATGCTCCAGGATGATCACTAAATGCTCTCTGTGCAATAGCTAGGGTTTTCCGAACTTTCTGGGATTGGTACTGCGAGGCGCCCCGCAGTTAATTGGATATTCCTCCTCGGGGGAGCTCGCACAGCTGTGGATAAGGGTAGCTGCGCCTATGCGTCATGGGGTTTGGGCGCGTTTCAAGCGTGCACTTGGACCTGTCGGGATATCCTACCGATGCGGGCTTAGATCTGCGGCCCCTGCCCTTGGCGATCAGCGCGGGCCGCGCTCCTAACCCTTTCTTGCTGAGTCCGCCATCGCAAACCTTCATGGCGTGTAGTTTCGAAAGCAATAGAGCATCGCCATAATGTGATTTCTGTCAAAATACCATCATCTTCTGGGTCTCCATACTTTCACGGACCTTCAAGGTCGCTACTCAAGCCTCATTAGAAGTAAGTGGGCTACAAGCCCGAAGCTTCGCGTGAGTGTTCTCTAATTATGTGCAACCTACTGAATTACGCAAGAGTAGATAAATTCAAGAAAATAACAAAAGAGGTTCAGGGGCCATGGCTTCAAATCTCTTGCATGCCCCTGCGTCGCATTTTACATGGGTTCCTGAACTAAATGATTCTAGAGCCGCATGGCCCAGATCTGCGTCCGGCGCATATAGTGCTCGAGTGCGACCTCTGTGTCACCCCACCTAAAACGGCAGCACAGCGGTCAGTCAAGCTTGCCAACACCTAGCCAGTGGAGTCAATAAACTCATACCCGGTGCCAACTTGGTCTACCTTTGCTGAAGTGTACTTTGGCCGTCGTGCCATTAGAATGCTTAGTGTTCGCCTGCATTGCCCAATCTGTCCGAGGACTCCCATGTGAGCGAGTCTTAGCCGGCCCGGCGTTCAGTCAGCTATGCGAGGATGGCAGTGGGTGGCCTGATATCGCCGAACAGGAACCCGCGGGCCCAATCAAGCAGCTGGCTCCTTGTTGCTAGACTAGGGTTCGAAAGCGTATTGCTATATAGGAACCCTTGCCAGGGAATAACTAGTATGCCAGACTGGCCAACTAATCAATGGCGCTAAAATCGTTGGCATCATTAGGAAGGTCGAGACGGGGTTCTAATGTTTGTATTGCCAACTGCTGCGAGTGCGTGACGCTCGTTTCTGCAGAAACAAGCACGAGATGCATACGCAGTACCTTTGGGTATAGTGATCTGCATTACAGAGACAGAGTGCCGAGCTTCGAGCCGCCAAGGTCTCTCCATCACCCACACGCCTTTGGCGCTGATAAAAGTAACCGTAATCTCATTCTAATGCTCGACAACAAAATATGCGCCTTTCAACCAACAGTATAGTACGTAATGATCTCCCCATTCTGAGATTGGAGTCCTGAATTGGTCGGGTACGGGATATCTCTTGAGGGCATGTAGTTTCGGCAGCAAAGCCGTGTACTGCTTGCCAGAATGCCCGCAAGGCTGCTTGCAGCGATAACGCTAAGTTTATCCAAGATCAGGCAATGCTCGCGTGGACGCACGCCGAGCAAAAGGATTCAGAACACCAAGACGAAAATAGAGGCTGTCTAGTGCCGTGACCGTCATGATCTGCACAAGGCCATTTTGGCGTGGCCTACGACGTAGATTCAATCAGTCCGCTCTGGGTACCGCCCTCGGTTGTGTCGAGTGGGGTAAACCACTCTAAGTGCATGCTTGGCTAACACGCGGGGGCGCAGAGTGGGCGTACCGGATTACCGTCACAGCTCAACAAATAGGAAGAGAATGGGGCCTTTTCTCAGATGACTGCACGTAACTGTATTTATGCATAAGGTACCAACCTCTCAGGTATAGTGGGCCGAATGGAAGTTCGCAAACGATAATCAAAAAACTAATGCAGTATGTACAAAGTCGCAGGAATCGCAGTCTCGAAAAGAACATCTCTGGCTGCATGATCGGGAACGATGATCAGGTTCTACTGTTTCAAGCTGACTGCCAACCTCAAGCCACTCGCTCATTTGGGGCATCATTCATAGGTGAGAAATCGTCGCGGCGCAGTGGGGCAACGGCCACCTGCATCCGCCATTAATGTTGCTTCGCACGATGCAGACGTGATTGTGATTGCGGGCTGCAGATAGCCCATTCGGCACTTCTCACACCCCCACCAAAAAGAGGGGTGAAATGGAGGATTGGGAGCACAGACTCGATGGCCGCCAATGTTGTACTAGAGACTACAAACCTAAGAGACTGCATGTAACAATCCGTGAGTTGCTTGTGACAAGCGGCGGCGCTTGAATCAAGCGGGGCCTACAATGGGTTTCTTCGTCGTGAACGAGAATAGACCCTAAGGTCGCAGAGAACAGTAAAGCTATGATATGACCGGCTAGGCTAATTAAGGTCTCCTGGACCATTATATGCCAAAGCATAGAAATAAGTGACAAAAGCGGCTCAGTGAAAGCATGAATTTTTTAATTTCCGCGTCTTTACGATGCCTTAATCAATGTGGTTCCTGCCTTGTCAACCTTATAGCGGCGAACGTTTACCATCGCCCAAAATACAAGGCACCATTTGCATTCCGTCTAAAAAAGACCCCCGTGCTACCAACTTCAGACTAGGCGTGGAATCGGTCGGATAACCCTGCCTGGATTAGAAGCTTCCGAGAGAGCGCTTAGGAATGCCTGTCCAAGCCCCAGTTTTGAATGACCCCAAACGGTAAAGAGACATTCATGGGCCTGGGTCTCTCTTGTTTATTCATTATCCTTGTGTGTGTACGAGCAGGCGGCCAGCTGCTAGCACGGCTTCATGGCCCAGCCCTAATCTCACGGACCATTTCACAGCTGCATGCCGGCCCTTACCCCATGGGACCACTTAGCCCTCCTCGGCTTGCGCACGTTCCTGCACAACCCAAATATGCTCTCGGTCAGGTCGGGCAATCCCTATCCCAATATAATCACGTTCCTGAACTACGCCGATCAGTGACGTAATCGCTACTCTTACCAAGCTCTATAGACTGCTAGCGCCCTCGGGCTTGGGACCTCACCGTTCCCTGGCTCCCCCTCGCCCTGCAAGGCGCACGCTATTTCCCAAGGCTCTCTCGGCAGAGCGAGACGGGACGGTCGACACTAAGCTGCTCAGTTGCATAGTACAATTTGATGCCAGTCGTCCCAGCTTTGGCATCCCGCTCCAACTAGACATAACACTCCCACGGCCCGAGGCTGCAATTTCTCCTCGATCAAGCGGTGCCCATTGCTTTCTTGTCTCACCAAGAAGTTGGCCAGTCATCCGCGTTTGGAGTCTCCTGCACTTGGTATCAATTCTCCTGCACACACGCACATACCCCACGCAATCTCTCAGGCTGCCCGACGTCGCGATCTCCTTCGTCCTACCGCCTGTGATCGCCGCCTGTCGAACACATGCCGGCCGGACCTCAAGTGCCGGGAGCGCATTCACCGCAACCGCAGCCGGGCGCCACTGACGTTCCCCAGCCGGCGCCTACGCGTCCGCCATGGGCCCAACCGAGCGTACTCAGCCAAACGCCTGCTTCTGCGCCGCCTCCTGGTGGCTCTCCAAATAGCCCTGGGGGTAATAAAGGGCCGTCCTATCAACACCGCCAAACCAGTCCCCCGAACCCGCCGCCGTCTTCTCGCGCTGCACAGTTCGCTGCCCAGTCGGCCACAGGCACATCTGCGCCTGTGCCCGCTGGTTCTAACCGCCACAACCGACCAAGCCTCAGGGTAATTCCGCAACCTTCACAACAATCGCATGCAATTCCCCAGGTGATAACTGCCCCAGTGCCGGGACCCCGGAGAGTATGGATCCGCCGCCGGGGGACTACGCAGGCAACAAGTTTGGTGGTGCAACAAGATGACCTAGTCGACGATCTCAAGACAAAAATCTTGCTCAAATACCCAACTACCTTACTGCGTACCGTTGACCCGGCGGATTTGTCCGTGCTTCTCCCTGAATCGCTAGAGTCAATATTACGGCGTAGGGCCTCTGCGGGCAACAAGCGAGGAGCTCCAACAAGCACCTCATCATCGGCTGCGTCCACCTCCTCTTCACAGTTGGCCGGCGGCGGGCTTACAGGAACGCCTGCAGGGTCTTCGAACCTGCACTCCTCCTTCCCTATTTCTGCTACGTCTTCGGCCAACACGAGCACGTCCAGTGCCGGGGCTCAAGGAATGCTCTCCCCAGGCTTTTCCGCTGGTGTCGCAGGACGTCAGGGCTCAAATAGGACCTCACCACTAGTCTCTCCAAATGCTACTCGGACCGAGCTCAAGTCCGACGATCTGATAGTACCACTGGTGGATAAATATTTTCCCAGTGGTATGAGCATGGCTGATGCTTTCGAAATTGATTCCACTGGCCAAAGCACTGCTCTTGTCCCCTCATCTGGAATTCCTAGTGGTCCCGCATATGATGGCTCAACAGGTCTGGCTACACTGGCCTCCCAACTCTCTCAATTGGTGCCGCCGGACGGCGCTAACTTTGGGAAGGCGCTACGCAACCCACTGGCGTATCCTCAGCAGCCTGCTCGTCCCAGTGGCCAACAGGGACTTCCGTCGCCTGGCATTTTGAGTCCTAACACTTCCGCGGTCGGCATTTTCAGTGCAAACAGTGAAGCTCAATCCCAGCGAACTAATAGCCAAGTCAACATGGCAAGCGCTGCCCACAAAAGTCAATCACAGCAGTCTCCCGGGCATATTTTACCCAGTCCTGGTACAGTTGCGGCTCATAGTGGTAACGCAACTCACAGTCCGAATCAATCAAATGCTACGCCTCCCCAGCGACCGACTCCTCCATCACGCAAATCCAGCGCGAACCTTAGTCGCAAGACATCCTCAGGGAGTAATCACGCGAACGGTGCTTCATCATCGAGCTCGACCCTCTCGGCTACCAATGCGGCTAGTGCCTCTAACGTTCTTCTGTTACCCCGCCAACTTCGTATGGCAGACAACGAAGTTCAACGGCCAGATGAAGAAGTGTTCGAAGACCCCATCATTTTGGAGGGTGATTCCACTCATGGTGTTGTTGCGCAAGACGGCGTCGAACCCTCGCTCAATGAAGATCTACACGCCACCTTGACACACTTGTCTACTAGGTCGCAGGACGACCAAGGGAAAAAGATTGTTCCCCGAATCAATGTGCTCATTGTGGAAGATAACGTTATTAACCAGATGATTATGGAAGAGTTCATGCGGCGCAATAAAGTACGCTTTGCTACGGCAAAAAATGGCAGGGAAGCTGTGGCCAAGTGGCGGGAGGGCGGTTTCCATCTTATCTTCATGGATCTTCAGCTCCCTGTCATGACAGGGCTCGAGGCAACTAAAGAAATTCGGCGTTTGGAGTTTATTAACCGCATTGGCGCCTTTTCATCTAGCGAACTGCCAACCAAGCCTCCAGGCGAAGCCGATAAACTCAACCGTAATGAGTTCAAGTCCCCTATTATCATTGTGGCCCTTACTGCAGCGTCTGCATCCGAGGATAATAAGAGTGAAGCATTAGCAGCTGGCTGTAATGACTTCCTCACAAAGCCTGTGGATATGTTGTGGCTGAATCAAAAGATCCGCGAGTGGGGCTGTATGCAAGCCCTCATTGACTTTGATGGCTGGAAGCAATGGCGCAATGATGCTGAACAAGCGGAGCAAGAGGCATCTGTAGTCTCAAGCCGCAGTCACAACTCGCGGCCGCGGCGACCGACTGTAAAGACCAGCCCCAAGGGCATAGGCAGCTCGCTGACCTCGCCCAGCATTGACGTCAGCGCATCGCCTTTGAGCCCATCCCTAGGCGGCAACGGAGAGACTTCCACGCGGCCATCTGTTGGACGCTCGCGCTCAGCGAATCGCGTCGCTAATAGCAGGCGGTATGGTAGGTCGAGATCTCGCGCAGAGTCCAAAGGCCCTTTGACTCGTATTGCTGCCAAGGAGGGCCTCCAGGTGCACCCGCCGCCCGGCTACACGTAGCTTTAAACCCGGTTGAATCAAGCCTGGGCTGAGTAGCTTTGCATTTTATTATTACACCTAGGTAGTCCACCTGCAGATGATATCATAACCGGCGACAGTTGCTAACTTTGCACGTGAAGTCCGCAATTTGTGCAGAATCAGAGGGATATGACGAGCAGATGAAGATAAAAAATGAGAGGAACAAAATATATTAGCAGACTTTCCGTCTAGGGCGGCGCACACGAGCTTCGCCTCTCGCAGATCGACGTCCGCGCGACTATATGGTCTGCCTACCCTGTGATTAGATCATCTCTCCGCTACATGGTCAGGCTCAAGACCAGATACCTGCTGTTTGAGCTTCTTTTTCCCGCTGAGGTAGAGCGTGGGGTAGGCCTGCGTTCACTCAGGGCACCGAAAGCGCGGTTGGACTCCCGCAAACTGCTGGCTGATATAAAAGATTCTATTATGGAGAATTTTGGCGAGTTGGGCATGGGCCAAGTTCAGATGTCTTTAGTGCTCAAATATTTCAGTTCTACCACCCTCACAGGTATCATTCGAGTATCTCGCGACCACTGGCGGCTGTTACAAGCTGCTCTGACGTACATGTCACAAGTTGATGGCCGACCAGCCATCGTTCGTGTTGTCCAAGTATCGGGGACAATTAAAAAGAGCGAGCAGGCAGCCGTCCGACGTGACCGCCGGTTCGTTCGCGCGCTGGACACTCCACTAGCATAGCTCTCAGTGGTTAATCGAGGCGTTTATATTTATTCCACCCGTGCATGCGCTCATGGTACAGCAAGATTCCTTAGAGAACTTAACCACATGCTAGTGATAAACAGGACACGACCTCAACAAAATACATAATAAATAATGGAAAAATAAATACTGGACTATTCGTCCTTTTCAAACTGGATGGGGCCAAGGCGTGCTCTTTCCTGCAAATCGCTTGGCCCGTCAAGATTACTGTTGATGCCCGAAGCACTCGACGCATCATCTCGTTGCACACGCGGTACGTACATATCTCGGAGCACTTTTTGAGCCGCAAAAAGTGGCTCGTCATATACTTCCTTACTTGGTGCTTGCGCACGAGCAAAAAGGCGCGTATCAAACTGAGCTTCCTCACGCCTTCGGGTGGCGCCGTCGTCATCCCAGGTACCGTGGCCCAGAGCCACTCGTTCCCGAATATCGCGTTCGCGGCCATGCTGAGCATGATCACCATCCCTACGGTCGCGCTGTCGCCTCAAGCTGAAGTCATGTGCGGCCTCTCTGCGCCTGAGCGCACGTTCGTTCTGTCTGGTCTCTGGCACCACACGATCCGAGCCAGGTGAGCGAGAGCGTCCCCGACCTCGCTGTTCAGCCTCAGACCGTGGCCTGTGGGTACGCCTCCGGGTCTCAGCTGATGCCTCTGCACGTCTCGCATCTGCAGCTAGTTGGCGCAACCGAGCCTCTCGAGCTTTGGCAGCCGTTGCAGCCTCTGCCTCCCGCTTCTCGGCTCGAGATCGAACCTCCTCGCGAGCCTGCGTTTCTGCATCAAGGAGAGCCTCGCTCAGGTGAATCATGCGCTTAGTGGGGCTGTTGTCTTCATTGGAGCTGCTGCCTTCCATTCGACCGGCGGAGGCAGCAGCCGCCCGTTCCTCTACGCTGATCACCTTCCCCAAAGGATTTTTCCATGCAGAAACGCTCCGCGGAATCGCCCACTTTTCTCGGTCTTCTTTGGTCAGTTTTGCCGGTGGCGCACGCAATACTGCAGTTGGTGGTGAAGGTGGACGCACAGGTGCCTTCACATGTCGAGGGCGCGACGGGTCGAGCGGATCGTGCTGCACCTCGACAATTTTCAAGGTTCGAGCCTTAGCATTCTCAGTCACTGAAAACGGAATATACTCAACAAGCTGAGGGCCTGCCTTGCGAACATCAGCCGCAGCCTGTAAGCTGTCCACAGGTGTCTTTTTTGCAAGCGCGGCTTCCAGGGCCGCCTGCGTGCGCTGCCTTGTCTCTTCGATTTCAGCGGGGTCTACCCGAGCAACTTCAAGGAGTTGCCCACCTTGCGACGATAACGGTATCAGATCCTGAACAGAGCTCTGCCCGTTGGGTGCCTGTGCCACCAAGTTCGCCTTGTTTACAGGTATTACTTGGCGAGACATGGAACTTCCAGAGCTGGCCGTGGAAGCTAGAGAGCTCAAAGTGGTTGATTGGGCATGGCTGGCTGTTCTATCGGCCTGCGCATTTCGCACTTTAGGCAGTATGTCCCCGATCGACACCATATTGAGCCTTGACAAGAGTACTGATGAGAGCCGACTCACTCACAAGCTCTGAGCAAAAGCGTGAGGAGTCCGAGCTTTGGCGCGAGCGCATGGCTGGGAGGTTTGGCTTGAATATACACCATGCAGACCCTGCTTGGGAGCACGCGTCAAACTAATAGACCTGCATGCTCTGTGCATGAATGCTGAGGGGCTCCAGAAAGCGTTCACTGCCGTTACTTGCATTTGCACGTACCTACAGACCAAGCGCGAGCACCAGCAAGATGCCGTCAAGCTGGCCTCCAGCGTCGCAAGCCAAACAGGGCTCCCCATCGACCTGAGCACGCTCGCCACCTTCAAATTTCTCCTCCCCCAAGATATATGCTACGAATACACCGAAACACCGTTCTTACACGAAATCGGCGGAGCACCGCAAATGATTCTCATCTTTGAGTTCGCGGAAAAGGCCAACTTCAATGGCTTCATCCAGCGAGCTCCCAAGCACATCGCAGCTCGCGTCAAAAAGTTCCAAATGGCTCTGCAAGCATTTCTTGCTAGCCACTCCCTCGAAGAGCTAACAGTCGAGTCCGACAAGTACCTTCCCAAGCCAATAAATTTCAATGATCCAACTGGCGATGAGACACACGTTGCTTCTCGCACCTTTGCAGATATATTGGAGAACCTGAAGGCTAATGCTGCTGCGTTGCGTATCGTGCCAGCACGCATACCAAAATACGGGGAACGACCACAGGTCTATGAACAGATTTTAGAGGCCAAAGGCATATCTAGACTATATGTTCATCAGACCAGAGGTTTGGAGATACTAGACCAGGGTCGCCATGCTGTCGTAACCACGGCTACTGCCTCTGGCAAGACCCTGATATTCCAGCTGCCTGTGCTATCTACCCTACAGTCAGATCCAGCAGCTACCCACCTATTTATTTATCCCACAAAAGCATTAGCACAGGATCAATGTCGCAGTTTTCGAGAGGCTGCACCCGGAGCCGTCGTAGGAACTTACGACGGCGACACGCCGTTTGACCGGCGTGAATACTTGAGGGACCACGGGCAGGTCCTCTTTGCCAATCCAGATATATTGCATATCACTGTGTTACCCAAGTGGCAGCTTTGGCAACGCTTTCTCGATCATCTTAAGTTTGTCGTCATCGACGAATTGCATGTATATGGAGGAGTTTTTGGTGCCAACGTTGCTATGATTGTTAGACGCCTACGAAGGCTCTGCTCGCAGATTGGTAATGACAGCGTCCAGTTTGTGACCTGCTCGGCCACAGTGCAGCAACCGGTTCGGCTGATGTCGGATATAACAGGCATCTCAAGCGATGAGATTGAGCTAGTAGACGAAGATGGATCGCCATCTCCAGTGAAGCACTATATTTACATGGCCACCGATTTTATGATTCCTGACGATCCTAGCTCAGGTAGAACGCACCCGATCTCCAAGGCTGCCCCTATTATGGCCAAACTACTCTCCTCTGGCATGCGAGTTATTGCCTTTTGTCAACTCCGCCGAGCTTGTGAGCTAATGATGCGAGCGGTAAGAGAGCATCTCGCCACTATGGGGTATGATGACATGCTCGGCTCGGTTATGAGTTATCGAGGAGGCTACACTGCGGAAGATCGCCGCAAAATTGAAAGAGGTATGTTTTCTGGTGAACTGCGGGGCATAGTGGCTACTTCTGCTCTTGAAGTTGGGATCGATATAGGGCAGCTCGATGCGGCTCTTATTGTGGGCTTTCCATTTTCATTGGCCAGCTTTAGGCAGCAGGTGGGTCGCGTGGGACGCCGCAATAAGGAGTCCCTTGTTGTATACGTGGCTAATGGTAGTGCCATGGACATGACATACATTGAGGATCCAGATAAACTATTTTCGGAGCCAGACCCCTTGGTGCCACTGGAGTTTGCCAGTGCGGTTGTAACTGGGCATTTGCGATGTTCGGCATTTGAACTCGCTCTTGATGACTCTGATCAGTTATACTTTCCGGGAGATTGGAATAGCCTTGTCCACGAGCTAGCTCACGAAGATGGTCTATATCATTGTCCTGCAAAATGGCTACCGAACCCTTCGTCTGAAGTCAACATTCGGAGTATGGAAACAGAGGAAACGGCGGTAATTGATATTACCAATGGTCGAAACCGAATAATCGAAAATGTGGAATTTAGTCGCGTAGGCTTTGTGATTTACCCTGGCGCACTCTACGTTAATCAAGGGAAGCCTTACATTGTCATTGAACTAGACCCAGATCTAGTTTACGCCAAAGTCCAGCGAACTACTGTTAAGTGGACTACTCGAGCGCGTGACTTCACGGATACGGATCCATTGCAGGTAGATGAATGCACAATGATAGGTGCGAGTGAAAACTTCTATGCGGCTATGGGCAGAGTTGAGCGCACTACAACGATTTTTGGCTACTACAAATTTGACGAGCGACTTAAAATCATTGATGCCGTCGAGCTTGATATACCCAAATTTAGCAAGCAGAGCCCGGGAATGTGGGTCAACTTGCCTAACGAAACCTTGGAATGTCTTAAAGCAAAGAAATTGAATGCTGCAGGGGCTATACATGCCGCAGAACATGTCTTGCTAAGTCTCATGCCTCAATTTGTTGTTAGTGCCGCAGGAGATCTCGGCACAGAGTGTAAGGCCCCAGAAAAAGAACTGGCAAAGGCTGCGACATTGAGAGTCCGGCCAGCGAGGCTCATTTTTTACGAGCAACATGGCGGTCCTATAGGTAACGGGGTCTTTAGACCTCTTTATAGGCTACTACCAAAAATCATTGAACGGGCAGCTGAGACTGTTGAAAACTGCCCCTGTTTATTCGGCTGTGGCTCTTGCGTCGCATTCAGCGGCTGTACTGAGAGAAATGCTGTGCTTTCCAAATCCGGCGCTAAAGTCATATTTCGCGAGCTGTTGGGTCGAGCACTAGATGATATTCCCGATGGCCCAGAGCCTAATCTTGGTGAGATCAAGATTGAGACAGTTGCCGCCGTAACGACCAGAACAGCCAGGAAACGCGGATTTGATCAGTTTACAGCGATCTCGAGGGCTTGATTTATTATGTACAATAAATAAAAAAGAAAATTTCAAGTTAAATGTCAATCAGCTTTTCATCTTCACCAACAAAAGGGCCGGGCGATTCCAGAGTCGGTGTCTCCATGGCAGTCGGCAGCTGCGGCACATGTGCCAGCTGAGAGGGCCGCTGCCGCATCAATAACATAGAATGTGTGCGGTCTAGCTGTTGTCTTCGGCTAGGCGGGGGCGAAGCTTGCACATTAGATCGTCCAGAGTAAAGAGAAGGCTCGTCTGACAAACGCAAACGGCGGAACTCGCTTCGAGGAGCAAGCGCTTGGCTAGGCTCTATGCTCCTGGGCTTGGCCAGCCGGAAAAGCTCCGTTGCTGGTTTCAAATAGACGCTTGACAAATATCCGATAGAGTGTAACAAGTCTTCAATAGCCTCTTCACTCAACTCACCCTCGTGCGACGTAATGGGGGGCATTTCTGACAGAACGATATCCCGAGCCTTGAACGCATCGGCCGAAAGCAGGCGCCAGTACATGAACGCGCGATCGCGAAGATCGGGATCGTTAGCAGTCTGCGTGGCTACCTCATAAATTCGCGGCACAATAGTGGCAGACCCTTTCGGGTTCGTCATGAACAGCTTCACTGCGGCAGTTAACATCACCAGCTGCACGTCGATGGGCTCCTCATTAAATGTGTCAACTAGCTCGGCCAGAGCTTCAGTGGACTCCAACAAGTCTGTCGGGTATTCGCCAAGGAACCAAACTAATGCAGCCTTAGCACTGCTGTCCTGGTAGATAACGTCTTTATAGTCGAACAGCACAGGCAAAATGCGCTTGTGCGCATCCTTATATTTTCTGAAAATCAACTGTAGAGCCACAGTGGCTTCCTGTACAATATAAGATGCACCTGAGGATACGAGGTCCAGAATTTCTGTCGTAGCTTTCTGTGAGACGCTGTCCACTTTGAGTGCCACGCGGGCCATAGTTCTTATTGCTTTGCGGGATGCCTCAATATCCGCATCTGTGGCCCACGTTCTCAGTTCGTCCATCACCTCGACGGCATTCTCGGGTATTGCCAAAAGGTACAGAATCTCAATTTTGCTGGTTTTGATATAAATCGGGTCACTGAACTTACTGAAAAACATCGTGATGTCCAGATGCATGAGGCCAGGATAGCTCTGCAGCAGCAAGATGCAGTTGCGGAGCACAACGTACTGAAGCTCCGGGGGCTTCGTCAAGAGCAATACAAGCGGGGCCTGGAACTTTTTGACAAAATCCGGAACACTCTCCTGAACATCTGCGACATAGTTCAGGAGATAGATGATGAGTCTGATAGCGGCTAGGACAACGGCGGTGTTGGCATGCTGGAGATGCGGGAGCACAATCCTGATGAGATTCTTAGCCACGCCAGATTCTTGCGGCACGTAATACGTCAAGTTCTGCAGAATGTAGGTCTGCGACCACTCGTTGCACTTTGGAAGCGAGTTTGCGAGCCGAAATGCCACAGTCTTGTTCAGCGTGAAATTCAGCGAGCGCGACTGCGAAGCAATATCACTGAGGGCTGCTACGGCTGAACTGGCAACAGCAGGACTCGAGTCTTCCAACATCTCGTTCAGCGCCTGCACCAGCCCTGCGTTCTCTACCGCGTCGTGATCGCCCGACCACACCTTAGCGATAGAAAAAGCTGCGGCCTTGCGCACGTAGGCATCGTCGTCTTTGACAGCCTTTAAAAGGGCTGCAATCGATTCCTGATGAAACGGCTTGAGAGACACAGCAGCCAGCGTGCGCAGGCCCAAGGCCCGCACCATCGGGCTCTGGTCGGAGGTGTCGTGGACCACGTGCCCGAGCGCGGCCATGGCCTGCTGGGGGCGGGCCTTGGCATACGTTTCAAGAAAGAGGTAGCTCATTTTCTTGATTTCGAGATCGGGCGTCGACATGAGTCGCGTGATCTGGGGGAACAGGGTCATCATCTCCAGGTTGTTCATGGTCATGTTCGTCACGACCTTGCGCAGGGCCGCACGTTTTGTTTTGTGACCGCGGTCCTTGCGCTCGGCGCTGAGGTCGGGCGCAAGCTCGGCAGCGCGCAGTGGCGTGAACAGCTCCATCCTCGAGCAAAGCTGGCTGAGTCCAAGAAAGTAGCTAAAGGTGGAGGGATCCCGAGGAAGAGGTCCCACTGTCCGAGGGCCCGGGGCAAGGGCAAGAACACCGCCGGCCGAAGGAATACGCGTGAACAGCCGCAGCCTGCATTTTCAAAATGCAGTCTATATGGGTTGGCGCGAGATAATTTCAATGCTAAGATTCACGTTAATTGTAACTTATACTGGATGATATAATAGCCCGGTTTTTAACTAGCGTGCCTCAGAGAACCGCTACTCCAGCCGCATAGCTCACACTAGTATCACTGAGGTCCTGAGCCCTGGAGCTCTGCTTGTAGTCCATCCACTGGAACCGCAGCGGCGTACCTGCGTCCGCAGCCAGCTGCAACACAATCCCTAGAGGCCTCTGGCCACATATAGTGTTCCCCGATGTTTTGATGTACTTTTTCCATGCGGCAGGATCGCCAGTTTCGGCAATATCCAGGGCAAGTCGGTCCAGCTGCTCAATCGATTGCCAGACAGGCCTGTCCGGCTTGGTGCCTCGGGTCAATGGCGTATATTTACTGAGCTCTGATGTCGGCTGTGGTGCATACGCAGTGTATTCAAAGGGGCGTCCCCAATGACAGAAATCCGAGCTGACGACAAAAGCCGTGGCCGGATCATGGAGGTAGGGCTTGAGCAGCGACAGAGCCAGAGCTTCTTCCTCGGCACCAACGTTCCCGAAAACCAAAGGTACTATTTCTGCCCGAGGAAGCACGGTCTTGACAAAAGGAACGTGCATCTCCACGCCGTGCTCGCTCAGATCGGTGGTCTCGCTCAAGTACTTGACGCCCTTATTGTGGAAATGCCGGGTCACTTCCGAGTCCACAGGCACCGGACCGAGCGGGGTATCGTATGCATTATAGCGAGAGGTCCGGAAGCCATGGAAAGCCTCGTAGTGCGACGGACTCATGATGAACACCCGCTGGACCTTCTTGTCGACTGCGGCGTACGTCTGAGCCAGCACCGTACCACAGTAAGTATACCCTGCGTGGGGGCCAACAGCAAAGCGCCCTGTAGCCTGGGGAGCCGCATTGGCCAGCCAATTGTGCAGGTCCGCCTTCAATTGCGCTGCGTTTGCCGTATACCAGCTTCCCTTATGGCCTGCGGGGCGGATCATCTAAGCGCGGGGAAGGAGGGGCAGCGGGCAAGGCAAGCAACACTTGAAAAGGCTAGGGAAATCGCGGGGCAAGCGCAGCCAAGCGCTGCCCCGCGTAAAATGCGACTAGTCTCTGAGAAAGTAACGTCGAGCGGACCCGCTATTTTTTACACCTTGGCAACGGAAAACCAGAGGCAAACTACAAGGGTAAGTTTTTGTTCTAGCTGCATGCGAATATTATGTAGATACAATGCCGGTAATTGCTCGCCGGCTCAGAGCACTGGGTACGCCGCTACTCAAAGTCCTCGGCCTCCTCTGCCTCGCTGTCATAGTCGTCACCGTCAACCTGCTTGGTCTCCAGCTCGGACTGCTCCATCATGCGAGCCAGCTCGGCATCGTCGGACTCGGTGGCGGCCTTGGGTGCTCTCTTGACGGTGATTGTACCACCCGCCTTGGTAATACTCTCCTCAATGCGCGTGATTGCTTGGCCAAGCAGTTCGATGGCCTTGGTCTTGTCGAGCGACAGTGATGTCAACACAAACAATGGCGCGGCTACCAGCCGGACTTTGATGGGCACCAGCTCGGTGCTCAGCTCCTCGCCAGCCCGCAGGGCCGTTTTGATAGCGTCGACGCCCTCGTAGGTAAAGCAAGTAATTTCAATATCTGCACGCACCTTCACAGGGTTGGGTGTCAATTTGCGCGAGATTTGCGTTACCAGGTCGTCAAACACCTCTTTGTTGTCGATCTCAATGCCCTCAAATACCTGGTCGGCGTTGGTGATCACCAGCTTGAACGCATCATAGGCGTGGCCGTACCGCCGAGCCAATGGCCACGCATACCGCGAATACAGGCCCTCGAGCGAAACTTGGTGTTTCTCCGCCACATGACGCAGAATGCTTTGCACAGCCTTAGACTTGTTGTAGCGCTCCTCGCAGCGAATAGCATCTTCGGGACTCACGCGCCGCTTTGAGAGATCAATATAGCCCTTGTCTTTGTCCACGCGCATGACGACAGCAATCTCATTGCGGCCGACCTTGATAAGTTTCTGGATCGAGCGAATGCGTCGCCGCGACAGCTCGGACAGCAGAATCATGCCCTCAATTTCGTCGTATTCCAGCAGCTTCACATAGGCGCCCATATCCGCAATCTCCTTCACATTCACCATCACGAGGTCATCGACCTCGGGGTATTTTTGTTCATAGAACCGACTGGTACTGGTATTGACTTCCATTATGGTGAAAAAGTGAAAAATCGTGACTAAGTGTGGAGGCAAGGTGAGACGCCGCCAGCGGGTTGAAACCAGGGTAAGGTCTACTTTGACAGGTGCGCCTGGAGCATGCTTGAGCAGCGATGATGCAACAGCCCTGTGAAGCAGCGCTGCGCAAGGATGAAATGGGAACTCGAATAGAAGTATGAAAAAAAATCCCATGGTAATGCTAAATATAAAAAGAGCTACACGAGTCTGCATGTATACTGCCACGTTAATATCTATGACGCATGTCTCTCTAGGAGAGCAATTAGCGCGACTTGAAATCTTCTAGCACAGTCAGAGCCGCCCGCAGCTCTTTGACAGCCGTATCTAAATCCTCATAGTTAAGCGCACTGATGGCATATCGCGCATGTTTCTGTGCCGAGCCCACTGCCTTGGATTCATTAATTACGGCGTCAATGTCGTGGTCCTTGGTGCGTCCAGCAGGCACCATAGGCACCTTAGGTTTGGGAGGTGGTGCCGGAGCGCTGAAGTCTTCGACGCTAGGCTTCTTTGGTGCGGATTCATAGTCAAAGGGGACCGAGGGAGCAGACTCTGGGGCCTCCGGAAGGCTGAGATCATTAGGTGCAGTGGCTGGGGTTTCTGGCAAATCCAAGTCCTCGTCCTCAGGTAGTTCGTGCGGAACGGACGGCAGTCCAACTTCGTCCAAATTAGCATCCTCACGATTAGTTCTGTCACTTGGAGCGCCTGCGCCAGTTCCCAGGTGTTTTTTCCGAGTATTTTCAGCATCGTCTGGACTTGCTTTAGTCGGGGACGCAGCACCGCCGCCCGTCTCTCCGTCATTAGGCTGCGCACCGATGCCAGGTGTGGGTTCTGCGTCAATCTCAGGAGTGGCTTCCTCTAGTCCGGGTTCGCCCTGATTGGGGTCTTCACCAGTCTTGATTGCCCGCAAAATCCGAGCAGCCTGATACTTGGCGTACTTGATCTTTTCCCGAGTTTCCGGCGTGAGAGGACGCCAAATGGACTCAAGAGCAAGCAGGCTCGCAGTGGCCAGGAAGGCAGAGCCTGTACCTCGTGATGCCCGCTTCTGTTCCGTCTCGCGTTGAGCTTTTTCGAACAGACCAGTGACAAAGTTCATGACAAAAGCCTCGGATGCCGTATCATCCTCCAGGATAGCTGCCGCATCTGGTGCGGCAAGTGGCTCGGATTTCTTATCATTCTCGATCTGGCTCATCAATTGCTCGGCAAAATCAGCAACTTCTTTATTTTCTAGGTGTTGTTTCGTGGCTAGAACTTGCTCAACAGCTTGCATCTTTGCATAGTACGCGATAATCGGCTGGGCACTACGTAGCTCGGCCGCACGTGCAAGCAGTGGCTGGACAAAGGCCACCGCAGAAGGAGTTTTTGACATTTTCGCGGTTGATCCAGTCGTAATGTGGATTCTTTCCGAGCTCGAGTGGCTGAAGGTTACAATGTGGGGGACAGCGACGTTCCGTCACGTGTGCTTGCTTTCGGAGCTGGCGATGCAGGGTTTGGTTGGCCCTTGTCACGTCACGCATGGCGTTACTCTACAGGAAGGCTGCTACGCAAAGGTGCTCAAGTGCATCCGGAATCAAATAGGTTAGCGTATATCGATAAATCGGTATTTGAAATCACTAGGTTCTGGCCATATGCTACATTATTTATTGTGGAGCTATTCACCCGGTAGCATAATCACAGCACCGAGTACATCAGGACTGCCTTGAGGGTGGGGGCGGGGGGTGCAGCTGAATGTAAGGCTTAACGGCACTAGCACAATCTATCAGAATATTTCAGCTTTTCTGGGCATTTTGCTTTTCTAGATTCATGATGTCTGCCTCCAGCAACTTGTTTTCTTGACGCATACGCAATTTGACCTCGCGGACCTTGAGGTTGGCCCGGGTTATGGCAGCTTTCCATAATTCCAGCCTCTTGCTATGAAGCTCCCAGGCAGTCTCAAATGCGGCTCTGCACTTCTTATAATCATAGGCGACAAGCTCATCAGCATGAATGCGCCTATTTGTTAACCAATCCCATCCGTATCGATGAATGATTTGCAGTACTTCTTCGGGTGATATATCCTCAGGGGGCATGTAGCCTGCCGATACAGAACTGGCCCGGTGCATGGCACTTCTTACCCGTGAATTACTTGCCAACTGCATGGTCTTGTTACCAGCGTACTGACTCGGCCATACCGCTGTTGACTGGCGAGTACCAGCTTGTTCGGGCACGGTTGGAGGAGCAGCGTGATGTATTGATGCAATCGTTCCGAGACTTTCTGTGCTCTCATTTTGGTCATTATCCGGAATACCTGGATTTTCCGGTCTCTTTTCCTTGAAATAATTAGCGACTCTGCTTTGCTCTGCGAACTCCTGCGTGCAATGTTGACGCTCCATATCGCGTTGATCTTGAGCAATCTTCCACCGGGCCATAAACGCAATCTCTCGTTGTCGACAATAGAATTTTCTGTGTGTCGTTTCAACAAGATCAAGCATGTTCTGGCGAAATAGCACGTCTCTCAGTGCTAGCAGATCCGAAATTTTAGGGTCTAGAATCTCTAGGCATCCCCATATCTTTTCACGCATCGGTATTTGGAACCCCCTATTTGTTTCAGTAAATTCTGAAGCGCCAACCACGGCGAATGGAAGCTGGGCTACGTCGATTCCAGGTGGCAGATAAATATCAATCTGGTGCCGGCGAATGGTGTCCATTATTGTCTTTTTGAAGCCCAACAGTTCTGTCGCCGTCATTGAATCAGATTTGCCAATTACCGGAATAATATTGACGATGTTTCCCAACTCCTTCATTGCCTGAACATCCAGAGACTGTACGCTCGTACTGGGAGTCAGAAAGTAAAGACATACATGAACGCGATTGTCTCGTAGTTTGCTGCGGTCGGGCTGTTCTTCCTGACACATATACAGGTCGTTGCACTCCCTAATATAGTTCGTGAGTGGGACCCATGCGTAGGAGTTATCCGTGAAGTCTCCGAAGTTGACTGACTCGATGATACGAAAGTCGACTGTAACACCATTCTCCGTAAGCTTCTCGCTGGCAAAATTCAGCGCGACACGCGGGTGTTTTTGAGGCTCTGAGTCCGACTCTTGGCTTGGTCGTTTCATTGGCGCTGTCCACAAGTTATTGAACAGAGTACGCAGGAAAGTGGTTTTGCCTATCTGTCCTGGGCCCACAAGCATAATCGAGAACCTCAAAATTTCGCGTCTGAGGCATTGAGCACGCTGATGCCCCAGGTTGGCCAACAAGCCTGGCTTTGCGGGTATCACAGGTACACGGGAACTTGCGGGTACCGCCAACGGCCTGACTGCCCCACCAGCTCGCGAGCTTGTCGACGCCGACGCCCCACTGACAATTGGCTGCGTTTGAGCGCCTGCTATCGTATTAGCATCTGTTGGCAGCTGAGAGATGTGCGCGCAGTCCAGCCTGTCGTCTCCGGTGGGTAAGCTCAGTTGCGACGCATCCTGCATGTCCGGAGTGGTATATACGGAGCTAGAAGTATCGTCGCCAGGGGTGTGGTGGAGCACCGGTGGCGATGATAAGCCCCCAGACATTGATGAATAGGCAAAAGGTGAAGACACACAAGTCTGCAGACATCTGTCTGGTTCCCATCTGCACCCGCATCCAGATAGCATTTGTGATTCAAGTGACGCGCCTCGCCCCGCTCAAGCGCAGCCGAGTCTAGCGATGGCATACTGATAAATCATAGATTCAAAATAAACTGGATGAAAGCAGTCTTTTTCAAAAGAATAAGCAATCCATCTTTGTTTGGGGGGCACGACTATTTTCCTGCGCCCATACCTGGTCCAGCTCGATGCTAACCTCCTACCGTGCGTGACCCCAAACGCAGCCCTCTGGCCCACCAGTTTGCCGGTGCAACGCTAGAGGTCCAACTGGGCCGATTTCAACTACATAGTGGTTTCAATTGCCATAAAAATGCGGTTGAGAGTCTAAATAATGTTCAACAACGTAATTCTTCTGGGGCGAGCGTGAGTTCTACTTAGCCCAAAAGGGTCAGCCCAGAAACCAGACTCGCCTGCGATCACGTTCACTCTCTACCCTACCCTGGTCCACGCGCGTCCCAATACGGCAAATTGATTTTCTATTGAATCGATCTGCGCACTAGAGTTCACCGGGTAGCACCCATAACTGTGTATTTCCGTATTACACGTGTTGTCGCTCTATAAATCCGCACTATCTCAGCATCTACTTTGTAAGCCGCGTTGCTCGCCAAGCGGCCGTGTTGCGAGTGCCCAGTTGAAGCTCGACAGCGCGAGTGAACTGAGGGTAGGGCGAACCCCGCCGTTCACGACGATCGGTAATCGGCTCGCACAAGCACCTAGACCCGTATCATAATCTGTGAGCTGAAGACTGAACAGTACGCTCTCGGTCTTAAAGAATACGCCTCTCACTGGCAAGGCAGTTCTCGGCCTACTCATGGCTCCATCGTTACATACCCACCCTCCTGCACACACACAATTACCAGCACGCTCAGCAAGTTAACCCTCGCCCCTCAGGCCCCTGCCCCAGTCAGGTAGCGCGTTACGTGACGCACCTTCCCTCATTCATGGCCGTGTCGCCCACGCCAAATTTCAGCTTGGACCACCAGCAAAGCGGCGCCACGGCAGCGGCTGAGGCTCTTAACGTCAGTGTGTCATCTCCGTCTCTAGCCTCTAGCCGGCCGCCTGTGTCGCGGCGCCCGAGCGGCTCCACTGGCGCCGCACAGCCCGCTCAATCGCGCACAAGTGACGGCCCTGCGGGCCCACATTCTCTAGCCGGCAGCGACCTACCCAACGCAAACGAGGCTGCTGCAGCTGCACTGGCGGCCCAAGCCGTCGCGGACCAGCCCGGCACGCCAGACCACAACCCGCTCTCGGATGGTTTGCACGCCCGGAGTCGAGACGTCAGCATGCAGAGCGCAGCGGACTCGTCGAGCAACCTTTCCGAGCTGCCCGAATCATCTGAGATAAAGACGCCTCAGCGTTCCCAGCAGAAGCTCGGCAGTGCACTTGGAAACGGGCTTGGCCATGAAGCTGCTGGCGGCGGCATGGCTGGAGGGAGCAGAACTAGCCACGGGAACGGAGCGGCAGCCGTCGTACCAACGGCTTCTCAGGTTTTCACCGCGACATACTCGAACGTGGAAGTGCTCGAAATAGAAATCAACGGGATCTCGGTGATGCGCCGCGTCGCCGACTCTGCCCTCAACGCAACACAGATTCTCAAGCTGGCAGGTGTCGACAAGTTCCGGCGCACAAAAATCCTAGAAAAGGAGCTGGCTCCCGGCTTCGAGAAAGTCCAGGGAGGGTACGGTAAATATCAAGGCACTTGGGCTCCTTTTGACGAAGGGCTGCGACTGTGTAGGCAGTACGGTGTTCTGGAGCTGCTCGAACCGCTCTTGCGCTACGACACCTCCCGAGTGTCTATCAGTCACACACCTACGAAAGAGCAAGCACTTGCAGTTCGCCGAAGGTCCTCAATTGTGCAGACGGCTGCCGCTGCTGCAAGCAGCACGCCGGTGAGTCGCACTTCCACGCCAATCAGGAGAGCCACTGCCTCTACCCCGGCTACAGGCCACCGCGGCGCGAGTCACTCGAACACACACAGCTCTCATGGCCTCCACCAGCCGCATTTACCAAACGCGGTGCCGGTGTTGCCGTTTCCTGAAGAGCTGGGCCCTGAGTCGTCAGAACCTTTACCTCCTGTGGACCCATCTACCGTCAACTTCGATCGATCTCGTGATATTGTCACAGAGCTGTTCCTTAACCTCAGCGAGGACCCCTCACTCTCAGATCTTTTGGCCTCTCACCGTGATATTGGTCATATCGAGATCGATGTTCCTATAGATGACTCCGGTCACTCTGCTTTGCACTGGGCTTCAGCACTTGGTCGCATCCAGCTTGCCCGAGATTTAATTCGCCACGGTGCGGATCCGCGTCGTGGGAACTATGCCGGCGAATCCCCGCTGATCCGCGCTATCCTTGTCACGAACAATTCGGATCTCTCCACATTTGTTGATCTACTGGACGAACTGTACCCTTCTCTGTACTTGACCGACCATTCAGGGCGAACAGTTCTTCACCATATGGCCCTTACGTCGGGTATAAAGGGGAGGTCTGATGCCAGTCGTTACTACTTAGAGGCCATGTTGGAGTGGGTTGTTCGCCGTGGTGCCGCTTCGTCTTCGGGCCAGTTTGGCCTGAATACATTTATCAGTGCCATAGTGAACTACCAGGACTACAATGGTGACACTGCGCTAAACATAGCAGCCCGCATTGGAAACAAGCACATTGCTCGCCAGCTTATTGAGGTTGGAGCTGATATCCATATCAGTAATAGGGCAGGTCTGCGACCAGTAGACTTTGGTGTTGATGTGGCTTCCACTGTGGTACAACATGAAGATCCATTCATTGCTTCGGGTCACAACGGGTCTTCTTCCTCCGCGGCTGCGGCGGCAGCTGCAGCAGCTGCCGCCGCTGCTGGAGTTACGGGGGCAGATTTTGGCCGGCCCAGCAAAAGGCGAAACACGGGTAGAGAAGGCGCTGGTAGTCGAACTCCACCCGACGGGCCCCAGCGCGTAGGTGGAAACTACCAGCTTGGAGCAGGGCCGTTTGTGGGATCTACTGGGCCTGGGCCTCGTACCATGTCGGCTACAGAGAAGCGTCGAGAGATGCTGAGTCTTATGTCTACGTCAATTACTGATTTGGATCGTGAATTTGACCGTGAAGTCAAGGGCAAGCAAGATCTTCTGGAAAAGGTCCATGAGCAGTTGCGCGACGCTACATCGACACTAAATATGTACAAGCAGCATGCTGAGCGACTCCGGCAAGTCTCCACCAAACTCAACGAGTGGAAGCGTGGTGCGCAATCGCTACAAGGTGCCATTGAGTCGGAAAATGCCAAGTTCCACGAACAAGAGCTCCAGCACGGGAGAGCGTCGAACGGAGACTATGATGGCGATTATGACCCTGATGAGCCGTTCCGCGTTAATCCTGAAGGCGAAAACATCAACCTTGGTAAGGTACCTCCGGTGCTTTTGGAAGCCCGAATCGCCGCATACAAACGTAACGAAGCTCACTTGGAGGCATTCCGCGATGAACTTCGGGGCCGTTCTACGAATCTAGAGTCAAAGTTCCGCCAGGTAGTGTCTCTGTGCACGGGGGTGCCGGAATCTCAGGTAGATAACGTATTGGAAGGTCTCGTACAAGCTGTGGAAAGCGATTCTGGCGAGGTGGATCTTGCCCGCATAGCTGGTTTCCTGCGTAAAATTGAGGCTTGAGCGGCTGCTTGGCATCGAATAATTTTTGCTAGCATTTGACGTGCTAAAAAGACAGTTTGATTGTTTTTTTTTTGTTTTTGCGACGAACGAACGGAATGCCCCTTACCGCGCTCAGTCGGCACCTGTCATGGCAGGCTTCGAGCAGGAGCGTACCGCTGCGGCGGGCGTACGGGGCTACAGCAACGAGCTTCCTTGAGTGCGCCGCCACCAGGTGGTGTCGGCGCAATTGCGAAGCTAACATTTGATATTTATGGTAATTATAATTCTGGTGAAAAGATAAGTCGTTTTTGATATCACATCAATCTCGTAAATCGTTAAAAAAGTAATAGCAAGGCCGAGTAACAGGACGGTCTAGCAAAGCGAGAGCAGCACAGCGGGCCCGAGCTTTAAGCCCAACCGCGACAGGAGCACCCATTTAAAACTCCTCGTCAAAGGCGAAAGCGTCATCTTCGCCACGCTTGGACATTACTCCGGCCTTCTGGTAGTCCGAGACACGCTTCTCGAAGAAATTGGTCTTGCCCGCGAGCGAGATGTTCTCCATGAAATCGAACGGGTTAGTCGCGTTGTAGACCTTCTTCAGGCCCAGAGCCACGAGCAGACGGTCAGCAACAAATTCAATGTACTGACGCATCAGCTTGGCGTTCATGCCCAGCAGCGACACAGGCAGTGCATCGGTCAAAAACTCCTGCTCAATCTCGACCGCCTCGGTGATGATACGCTCGACAATCTTGTTCTCAGGGCGGTGCTGCAGGTGCGAAAACAGCAAGCAGGCAAAGTCCGTGTGCATACCCTCGTCACGGCTGATTAGCTCATTGGAGAAGGTAAGGCCAGGCATCAGGCCCCGCTTCTTCAGCCAGAAGATGGAGGCAAAGGAGCCAGAGAAGAAGATACCCTCGACGGCAGCAAATGCGACCAGGCGCTCGGCGAAAGTGGACTCTTCGTCAGTGATCCAGCGCAGCGCCCATTGAGCCTTCTTGCCGATGCAAGGGATCGTCTCAATAGCGTTGAACAGGTAGGTCGACTCCTTGGGATCCTTGATATAGGTATCGATGAGCAACGAGTAGGTCTCGGAGTGGATGTTCTCCATCATGATCTGGAAGCCATAGAAGCACTTGGCCTCGGGAATTTGGACCTCGCCAGAAAAGCGCTCAACCAGATTCTCATTGACAATGCCGTCGGACGCAGCAAAGAAGGCGAGCACGTGCGAAATGAAGTAACGCTCGTCTTTGGTCATCTTGTTTTCCCAGTCGTGCATGTCCTTACCGAGATCGATCTCCTCAGCCGTCCAGAACGAGGCCTCAGCCTTCTTGTAGGCCTGCCAGATCTCGTGGTACTTGATGGGGAACAGCACAAACCGACCAGGATTTTCCTTGAGCAGCGGCTCGTCCTTCTCGAGCTCCTGAAGGCGCCGACGCGACTTGCGGTGATCGTCGTCGATCGGGCGCGCCATGGCCGCGTCCACAGCCGACACCGTGGTCGTCTTGTTCTGAGCGGCCTCGTGGGCGGCCACCTTAGCCGAGTTCTTGGCCTTCAGGTCGGCCTCGAAGTCGAGCGTCGTGGCGTTAACCTTGGCCAGGTCCAACTGTCCTAGCTCGGACGCAGCCTTCTTGGAGGGAGTTTGTTCAACCATATCGTACAGACAGAAGTGAGGGGGCGGGCGCGTATTCAGAATATGGGGCCCAGGGAGAGAAGGTGAGATCGGAGAGGCGCGTCGCGAACTATTATATAGCCCGACTCCCAAGCCGTGCATATGCGGGCCATCCTCGGGAGGGCTGTCGGACGCGTGCGACGAACCAGCAGATTATCCACTCAAAAACAGGACGCCCAAGTCCGAGCTTTGAATTGAAGATGCCAGCAGCTTCGTTACCCATTGATCCGTGCTTTGGAATTGATTTTATCCAGACCCAAAGGCTCTTAGTGTCGGCCACTTGCAAAACATCAATTAGCTGAGTCACTTGGAACGCGTAGGGTTAATTAACCTGCAGTATAAACAGACCCCAAGCAACCGGGTTTTCGGAGCCTGGAAATAAGTAGCGAGTATCACAGTAGAGTAGAAATTATGTATTAATTGTAGCCATACAATTAGCTTCGCCGCGTGTCTGATGCGCGCAGCCAAGTGCCGCGTTTGCAGCAATCTAGTTGCCCTCGCCGTCGCGTATCGCGTCGGACGTAGCGCCACGGGCCATATGCACAATACAACCAGCACCCCGATCACACGAATTTCAAATCTCAAATCGGCACGCCGAATTTCCATCGGCGATTAAGGACCGAATAATGAATGCTGCGGCCAGCTATGACCCGGTGAATATTGAGCGCGTCAGATACCCGTACTCCAGCTTGGAACAGCTTAATCGCGCCGAAGACGGCCAGCCCCAGCAGAACCCGAAGCGGCCAAGCATACACTTTTCGCTGACAAGCTTTCGCTGACAAGCGCTTTGCAACCCAAGAGGGGTAGGCGCTCTGGATGGCCCATAATCAGGCGGAAGGGGAAAAGCCAGAGGAAAATATGCTTGCAAAATGCAAAAGAAAACATTAATTAGATATTGAAGGACCGAATAAATTAGGGTGGCGGGTTACACCCTTTGATGCACTATCTCACTAAACAGCCCGGCTCTTAGACCTGAGCTGTTTTTACTAAATTGCCCTGGCCAGATTCAGTTCGCAGGCGCGATGGCTGCCTGACGCCATTGAGCGCGCAGCGCCTGGCGTTTCTCCGCCAGCTTTTCCCACTCGGCATCCTCGTCGACATCGTCGTCACCTACGTCCACGAGTCGCATCCGCGATGGGGAATTACGAATGGTGGCGAAGTGATGGCTCATATTGCCAGACAACGGCGAGGGAATCGTGACACGGGTCGATAACGATGGTGAATGAGGAATATTAAGCTGCCGAGCACTGGCACTGCCAGCCAAAGGTGAAGGTATCCGCTGCCTTACCAATGAGGGAGACTGCGGAATGCGAGCGGGCATAGAGTCGTGACGCTCATGGCCAAGAGTGGGGCGCGGCGAAGCGGGGGGATGATAGCCTGGAACTGGGTCGCTCATGCGCGACGGATTCCCATTGACCCACTGACTGCGAATAGACGCAGCAGAGCTACGGGGCATCGTCGAGGGAGCGCCCATTACCGACGGGGCCCCTCCCATCATGGACGGAGCGCCACTTTCACCACCATTCATGTAGTTGATAATATGGTTTTGCATCTCCGACAACTGCTGCAATTGCTGTTGCATGCTTGCCAATACCGCAGCGTCCGGAACGCCATCATTGCCACCTAGCGTATTGAGACGACGGCTGCTATTCATATCAGAAGCAAGCGGCGCGAGTGACATACGGCTGCGCTCGCGATCAAATGGCAGATATCCCGCGTTACGCTTCATCTTGGCATCTTCCTCTTTTGCGATCTCACCCACCAAGCCGCGGCTCACAGGCTTCGCCGTTTCTCCGAAAATGTCAGGTAAAGGGGGAGGCGAATGGCCAAAACGATGACCACGCACACGCGGGCCGAGAGTATCCATGGATGGCGATGCTCGGAGTGCATCTGTACCTTGGCCTCCTGCAATAGCACTCACTACACCTGAGCCAGCACTAGCCCGCGTTGCATTGCCTGCCGAATCGTTACCCTCAGAGGAACCACCGCCGGCACCCGACTTCTTAGCAGCTCTTTTCGGGAAGCCGTGCGCGCGAAGGATGCTAAGAGGAACATCATCCATGATATCGTCATCCTCATCATCTTCATCGTCAGCAGCAGCTGCTCCGTTCTTGTTGGGGCCCATGGTTGTGACGGTTGAGCCCGAAGCGGGGCCACCGCCAATAATTTTAGTCATTTTTTGTCGATACACGGCAAGATTAGCATCTCGCTGTTGTCTCTGTTGAGCCAGACGCTTGCGACGCTCCATTGCCGTGCGCTTATCTTCCTCGTCTTCGTAATAGTCGTTCCCGTCGGCATCAGCCTGCTCATGCTGAGCCAAAGAGTCCTGGCGAGCAAGCGAACCGCTGCGCATGAGCTCTAAGCTCGACAGCGACTTACGATAGTTATCAAACTTATCCTTGGACATCACAAGCCCCGAGGAAACTTCGGGCAACATGCTGCGACGTTGCTCACGTCCACGCGTGGCCATGAGACGAGTCGCCTCGAAAGGCAGACTGTCATCGGCCTCATCATCGTTTTCAATGAGCCTGTTGGCACTATGGCTTCGAGGCTGGAGGCTATGGCGACCTTTACCCGGAGCACCGCGGCCCCGGGTACCCGAGTCCAGCTCGGAGTCCAGCTCGGCCCGCTCATATTGGAAAGTAGCTTGGTTTACAAGGCCTTTCCGTGAATTTGCAGCGTGCGACTCCTTAGCTGCGAAATGCGAGTGGGTGCCCACTGGTGGTCCAGACGGGACAAATGTGCGCGAAGGTCCGGAACTGCCCCCAGGAGCGGGGTGAGCTCCTACTGGTGGCGGAGGAGGTGGGTTTTGCGGAGCTGCCAGAGTCTGCTGTGTGTAAGTATTGTCCATCATGGTGGGCCTGTCCGTGGCTTTGTGGTACGAGTTGCCAGTTTTAGAATAGTTTGCATAGTTGTCGTGTTCAGCACTTGAAAGCGACGAGGCCTCGGTCAGGCCCGAGCCACCTGCCGAGCCATACATAGTTGTTATCGACGAGAAGCCTGATGTTCGATGGCTCTGTTCAAACCCGTCAAAGGGCTGTGCTTCCAAAACAGGGGACAACTGGATGGACCCTGCGTCGCTATCATCATCGCTGGCAAAGGCAAGTTCACTCAGCTCGTGGAGGTGGCGGCCAGTTGACAGCGTCATAGAGGTGAGCTGCTGTCTTTTGTGTGAGCTGTTGAACGGGCTCGCGGTAGAAAGCGAGCGTTGAAACGACCGACGAGGCGAAACGAGGCCACAGGCGTCTGTGGTCACAGAAACCGATGAAGAAAAGAAAGGCGCTACGCTGCCGCCGGCGGGGGGAGTGGCTGGATCAGACAGAAAGGCGGAAGTGGGTGTGGAAGATGTCCGCAAGGACGCTAGTTCGTCACTATTATGGTGGTGGAAGGGGAACGCCTGCTCAGTTTGGGCACTGCAGCTGCAATGGCTGGCGTAGTCAGCGGCAAAAGCACCACGATCGCAGCCATCCCAGTGACCAAGGTGGGGGCTCGGCTGCCTGGGGAACACTTTCTCGAGGGTTAGGTCTTGCCCGTCAAGGGAGGGTCCCGCATCAATTGTTGTTGTTATTTTTGGTAGCCAAGACAAGCCAGGCATAGACACTGGCCGCGGCTTGGATTTGGTGGTAGACGCGTCCGAGCGCTCCACCTTGGATTTGTGTCGCTGGCCTCGAAATTTCAAATGCATAAATCCCATCTTGACCTTTTTTTATGATAAGGTTTTCTAAGATTATTGGGGCACGTTTTTTTGCTGGGCCGCGGGCGGCTCCGGGAAGACCTAGACGTGCAGCTCCCACGCGGCAGCGATCCGTGGGAACTACAAGTTCCGGCCGAAAACTAGGTAAGCGGCGGTCCTTACCCCTGAAGAGCAGCTAAAGTGGTACCTGCAGGTGAGGCTCGACGATGGGAGCCCGCTGGTTACGTGTTGGCGAAAAAAGTGCCGGCCTCAAGTTGTGCGTGGCTGGGAGCAGGGGGGAAGTGGCGCTCAATCTGGTCTGGTTGGCGAATGTCTAGGAGGCGCCTGAGAAACGCTAGACACGAATGAATTGGAACGCTGCTGGAATATTTCAATCAACTGGCTGAGTTAAGTTTGTTTTATCCCGAGTTCTACCGCTATAGGCGACAGCGACGCGCCAGCCCGGAAAGCGGATCAAGCGACAGCTCGAGCAGAGAATAAAGGCGGAGCACGCAATCGGTTGAAGGAGTGCTGGATAAATCGCCAAACGGAGATTCGTCGAAAGAACAGCTTCCTCCTCAGCACTACAGTTGCCCCGATTTGATCACCGGTCGTGCAGTCCTGCCCCACCTATATATATGCGCTCAGAATGTCTCACCTGTTCGCACTCGCAAAGACAGGCACCCCGGCCACAGCCTACCTACCTGCAACGCAGCAATAAGGATGGCACAACGATTGAGACATCTAGCGGATTGCTGCGTCGAGCTACTAAAGCATATGTTGTCACAAACTGAATAAATTGGTGCCCCGGTGTACTTCCACAGAAACTTTCGCTAGACATCGCTGTCGTGGTTTTTGGGTTTGTCTGCCGATCATTTTCCTGCAGCCTCCTGCGTAACCCTTACCCGTATGCGAGCTAGATCCAACCAAAATAATACGAAGTCTTTCAGGAAACACCATGGTTTCTTCGAACATAGCCGGTGGAAGTTACAAAGGGATATGATCCTAATAAGTGTGGTGTCCTTATATCTTAGAGGATGTCAAGACCTCACTTAGGTGTCTTCCACAGGCGTGGCACAGCGGGGTACCCGTCCGTGGATGTCTGGGTCCTGCGCGGTCGTTTCTATTCATGCCAGACAGCCCCCGACGCAAGGGGTCAGCACCCAGACACGTAGCGAGCTCCGATAAACTTTTGCCTAACTCTCAAGATCATACGAATTAACTCTGCCTTCGTGTTGTATACAGTGCTGTTTACCCACTCATGCATTTTATATCTCATAATGTGTTTTGGCCTGCGATGGTATGGATTCTTAGGATTAAATGTACCGTGCATAGCTGCAGATGCTGGCAGTGCAGGTGAAACAATTTACCTATGTCGTCATCTCAATGGAGCGAAAATGGAACCCGCCTCAAAAGTGATTTTATCACTAGAGTAACGGCATATTGACTTTGTGCACTACCAACTAAAGGCTTCTTCATAGTAATCAGTGCGGCCATATTCCGCCAAATCCATATAGAAGCAGACCGAGCTGCGCACGACGTCCATCATCGCTGGAGGACCACATCCAACGACGGCCACGCTTCCTTGTGAGAACAAGAAGAACCGTCTAATCAGTTGGGGAATGTCGGGCCGAGTCAAGAAAATAATTTCTTGGAGTTCATCCAGTGAACCTGAGCGGTCCTGTTCGTACTTGGCTTGCGAAGAGAAATAATTGCTCTGAAAATATGGTGGTGTCGGCTCACAATCATATTCTAGTGGATCCAGAAAGCCAGCATCCCGAAGGTTTGCGCTTTCAAACCGGCTGTGACCCGATGCGCAAGCCACCACGTCTCCCGTCGGGGAACTCGTATCAATGTAAAACGATGTCGGCATACGACGATGGCCGCTCTTGCAATTCACTGTTGAAGGTAGTGGGGCCAATGTTTCTTCACTAGGATTATCGGTCAAATGCGAAGATGTAATATTACTGTTCCTGGAGTGGCTCTGAGAGCTTGGGGTCGGCTCCATGATCGGATAATCGCTGGGATCGCTAATGGCCCCGACTTTGAAATCAGCCAATGCAGAAATTGGAACACTGGACGCACGACAATAAAGCTGCAGCTCCACCTGATGTGTCTCCATCAATTGTACTAGCCGGCGAGCCATGGGCGCGAAATCTGATCGGCGAGGCACCGACCACACCAGCACAATGCGCTTGTAGGCAGGCTCCATACTATGCTCCGCTGCCCTTGTAGAAGCCAGCATTCTTTCGATATAAACTAGCACACCAGTAATTCCAACTCCACCAGCAATAAAAAGCGCCTCATCATAGCGTTCTACTGGAGCCGATACGCCGTAGGGTCCTTCGACGTAAATAGGAAGTGTAATAGCCGACTCCTCGCGGCAACCCAATTTGGTGAGCTCATCTTTTAGCCTGAGCGTGAAACCACCTCGTGCCCGGCATAACAGCTCAAGGCCCTCTCCACTGCTCGACTTGCCAAGAACCGAAAATGGATGGCCACCAAAAAAGCCGAGTCTACCGTGATGCAGATAGACGTATTGGCCAGGGCCCACGTTCCATCTCACTGGGAGGCGGATGCTGATGTTCACAGAATCGCAGTTATATACTTTTGCAATTCCATAGGTTAGCCGCTGTGATCCTGGGAGCGGAGGAAGGATATACCCAAGATTGAAGACAAGTATGCGACCGATTCTCAGTGCCACGTCCATGCCCCAGATTCCGAAGCATACGTAGATGGGTTGCTTGTAGCCAATTCCATCCAAATGCTTAACTGTGCATATCATTGCACCAATTGCGCCACATATGTGCGAATACAAAAAGAGCTCGTAAAATCTGGCGCGCAGAGAGCCCAGTCCAACCATTAGTGCAAAAAGTCCTGTGGCTGCAGCACCATATCTATAGTATGCAAGAGGGTAGAAATACTTTGCGAGTGAGGCCCCGTACGAGGCAGAAAAGATGTGCTTGGTTACTGCGTGTATAATAATGAGAGCAAAGGTAACCCGTCCAATAGCACGATGATAGACATTGAACGAAGAAAACGACCACCCCGTAAACCAAATCAAGATATTATTCCTCATGGCAAATAGCACATATAGCGGCATATGGATGACTGCCATAATTCCGGCACGGTCAGAGCAGTAACGCATCATCTCCTTCCAGCGAGACTGGAAGTATGGGTCTCTGTCCATAAACGTATAGGGCGTAAGCATGAAAATAAGGCATAAGAGAATATGCCCAAGAATAAGTATTGTCTCGAAGCGGGTGCCAAAGGAAAAGCTGAGATAACCTATTCTGAATTTCTCCATGTGTCTCGACCCAAAAAGGGCCGGGAGCCAAATGTTTCTTTGCAGCCACCTATACCACGCCGGCTGGCGCCGCATAATGAAACGGCGATCACCAAATTTGATGGCAAAGGCTACAAACCCCCTATAGGCAGCGACGATAGCGATTATGGCTAGCCAATACATTATCACACCGCATCCCAATCGCACAGAATTATCCTTCTGTTCGAGGTTATTATACTGGCCCCAGTAAGAGATGACGTAGGTCTCATTATCAACAATGTGCTCGGGGTCTGTTTGGTTGGCAGCAAACACATCGTCCTCGATCGGGTCAGAGTCACGCAAGAGGCAATAGGCAAGTTCGAAACGGTCCCATGCCTCGCCCATAGCAGTGGAATTCGACTTTGTGTGTCTGTTTATACAATGCGCAACCGAGGCTAAGTACTGGCGATTATCGCAAAAGCAGGCAGCATCAACTTCGGTGCAGTCTGGAAACAGGTACTGGGCAGCGCGGCCGCAGGCATACCCGATAATCCACGACTGCGGCCACATGGCCACGACCGTCGAGAACGACAAAAAAAATGAGAGGAATTTCATGACGGGGTGCCGGTGCTGATGTAGCTCGCGGCGAATCTCACCATTGATATGCACGGACCACCAACCATTTAGAGTTCAATTAGATCTCGGCCTATAGACT
>JAKTUW010000091.1:0-34554 GCA_030556915.1 Wickerhamiella qilinensis
CCCCGCCCGGCGGCCGGACCTTCATGTCCCGGCCTTTGAGGGGAAGTGAGGCCGCCGGTATTCAAATTACATCCAATTCGCATGAAACCCCGCTCACCTTCTAAGGCTCCACATCGTTTGTAATTACAGCTTTCGAGGCGCCCGAGGCTGCTGTTACACGAGCACGGTTGCCCAGCCTTGGCCGGCTGATCCGGCTGCCAAGGCTGGGCTTGGGCTGGCCCCGGCGGCCCACGTTGCGCAGCGCCAAGTCGGCCTATCTCAGGTTAGGCTACAGTCGCGCCCAGAACAAGCCGAAGCGCGCGCGGCGTGCTCGACATTACGAGCCGAGCCAACTGCTACTTGCCAATTGCCAATTGCAAAGTGCAAAGTGCAAAGTGCCATGCCGGTAAAAGTGGTGGCTGGGGTCGCTTATCGAGGCCAACTCTATTCTGCCGAATTTGGGCACTGCTGCTTGGCATAGTTTCGCTAATTACGCAACCGATCCGGCAGAGCTTCCGTGCATGATGGCTCGGCGAGCCCAGGCAGAGCTGGTCTGCCGGGCGTGCGCGCGATCTCTGGGTCAGCAGCGAAGCATCATCGCCAGCAGGAAGCAGCTGCCTCAGCGGCGGTGAGTCAAAGCGCACGACCGCTCAACAAATGGCGGGCGCCGGTCAACCGATGAAAAATGGGGCCTGCACAGCATCGTCATAATCGGGCCAATGGGAGCCGCGCAAAATACTGGCCGCGCTGGCGTACGAATTGCTCCGAACCAATTGCTTGTCGTATGGAGACCGCGCACCGGCCAGCGCGTCTCGGCCTCACGGTGGGCGCTGCTGCGTCGCCTTTGGGGGATGCCCATTGCTGCGCTGGCCCGCCAATAGCACACACCGCACACGCACCGCACGTCGAGCAGCTGACAGAGCGGGCGGTTCCGGAACCCTCGACGGGCAAACTCGGAGGCGCCGCAGAAAACCCCGGCGGGGCGCGAGCGGCAAACCGCCTTCGCGGTACGGCCGTGGGCGTATTTATTGCGCTAAGAGGGCTGGCCCTGCCGTGCTGCTGAGAATTCGCGTCAGCCAGTCCACCACGCAACGCAGTCTGTGGGACCCGCGCACACCCTGCCTGCCGCTGCCGGAGGGCTGCATGCGGTTAGGGCACACATCGCCAAGTACTTAACCAACAAGGCATCCCACGCTCCCGCTTTTCCCTCCACCCGTCAATTTCATTTTTTTGAATTGAGCACCCCTTTCTCCCCCACACACACACCTCCTAAAATGTCTCAGGTCTCTGTTGGTATTAATGGCTTCGGCCGCATCGGCCGCCTTGTGTTGCGCAATGCTCTGAGCAACCCTAAGGTCAACGTTGTCGCGGTCAACGACCCCTTCATTGCGCCCGACTACGCCGCGTACATGTTCAAGTACGATTCGACGCACGGCCGCTTCAACGGTGAGGTCTCGAGCACCGACTCCGAGCTGATCATCAACGGCAAGAAGATCAAGGTGTTCAACGAGAAGGACCCTGCCGCCATTCCCTGGGGATCGGTGGGCGCCGAGTACATTGTCGAGTCGACCGGTGTGTTCACCACCACCGACAAGGCGTCTGCTCACCTGAAGGGCGGTGCCAAGAAGGTTGTCATTTCGGCACCCTCCGCCGACGCCCCCATGTTTGTGTGCGGTGTGAACCTGGACGCTTACAAGCCTGAGTACCAGGTTGTGTCGAACGCCTCGTGCACGACCAACTGCCTGGCTCCCCTGGCCAAGGTCATTGACGACAACTTTGGTCTGACCGAGGGTCTGATGACCACTGTGCACGCCATTACTGCCACCCAGAAGACCGTGGACGGTCCTTCTGGCAAGGACTGGCGCGGTGGCCGTACAGCCTCGGGCAACATTATCCCCTCGTCGACCGGTGCTGCCAAGGCTGTCGGCAAGGTCATCCCCAAGCTGAACGGAAAGCTGACTGGTCTGTCTTTGCGCGTCCCCACTACCGACGTGTCTGTTGTCGACCTGACCGCCCGCCTGGACAAGCCCGCCTCGTACGAGGACATCAAGGCTGCCATCAAGAAGGCTGTGGCCGGCGACCTCAAGGGCATCATGGACTACACTGAGGACGATGTTGTGTCGTCGGACTTCCTGACCGACACGCACTCTTCGATCTTTGACGCCAAGGCCGGCATTTTGCTGAACGAGCACTTTGTCAAGCTGATCGCCTGGTACGACAACGAGTACGGCTACTCTGCCCGCGTGGTCGACCTGCTGGTTGCCATTGCCGAGAAGGACAAGTCCGCGTGACTAGCACGCGAGCATTTGTAGCGACGCGTCGCTTCTCGGCGCCTCGATCGGCCCGGCCCTCTGCCAGCCGCCCGGCCACATGCCGGGTAAGCTGCCTGCGGCCTGCGCGCGGCGCCGCTGATAGCTGCTACTAGATAGTTTATGTTAGTTTGGGTATGCCGCCGTGAATAATGTGGGTTGCTTTCAATTTTGTTGTATTGTATGCGGCGGCTGTGTCGCAACTTTAGGTGGGTTTTTGGCCAACTCCGGCAGGCAGTCAGGCAGCCGGTTGGGACAGGCCGGGCCAGTCCGGGCCACGCAAACACATGGCGGGTGCCAAGGAGACAAGAACTTGCGCTTTATTTGTGCTATATCAGTGCTACATTTGTGCTATATTTGTGCTATATTTGTGCTATATTTGTGCTATATTTGTGCTATATTTGTGCTATATTTGTGCTATATTTGTGCTATATTTGTGCTATATATGTGCTTTATTTGCGCTGCATTTACGCTTTGTGATGCGGCCATTATTATAGGGTCGCCATTAACGATACCTGTCGTGCCAGAGCCGGCAGCTAGAATCTACGGTTCGACGGTGGCGCGGCAAGACGTGTCCCTCTCACTCTGCGGGAGCAGCAGCAGCAGGGACGCTGGCGGGCTACGATTCCTCGGCAATGACGTCGACAAGCCAGTCCATGCCCTCGCTCAGGCCCTCGCCGCGGATGGCCGAGCAGGGCACGATGGTCCAGGAGCGGTCCTTGAGCGCGGCCAGGTCGAGCGCCTTGGTGATCGCTGCGGCGTCCAGGGCTCCCGGCTGGTCCTGCTTGTTGGCAAACACGAGCAGGGCCGATTCGGACAGCTCGTGCTCGGCCAGCATAGTCGACATCTCCGTGGCCGCAGTCTCCAGGCGGTCCTTGTCAGTCGAGTCGACGACAAAGATGACGGCCGCCGTGCCCGTGTAGTAGCACCGCCAGTATGGCCTTATTGACGTCTGGCCGCCCAGATCCCACACGTTGAACTGCAGGTTTTTGTAGGTCAGCGTCTCCACGTTGAACCCGATGGTGGGCACCGTCGACACAACCTCGCCCAGATGCAGCTTGTACAGAATGGTGGTTTTGCCCGCACCGTCCAGGCCCAGAATCAGCACGCGATGCTCCTTGTTGGAGCTCCACAGCCGCGAAAACAGCGAGCTGAACGAGTTTCCCATGGCGAGCTGGAGCGTGTGGGTTTCAAGCCAACTCACTAAGCTGGGAGGGCGGCGACGGCTGGGCCTCCCGCCCGGCCCACAGACGCTGCCGGGGCCGGCCGCGCGAGCCCCCTCTGACGGACAGGCCAGGTCCAGCTGAGCGGCGCGCCGCGTCCACACACATATCGACGGGCTGTCGCTTTCTCACAACTATGTCCGTGGCAGATAGGGGCAACCGCGGAGCCCAAGCGCACCGGCCACCAAATAGCGGCGGCGGCCGAACCGCACTTCCCTGCTTCCTAGCTCCCGAGCTTCCACCTGCCGCAACTCTACGCAGCACAGCACTGCACAACACAACACAACAAACCCCATTACCAACACGCATCATCACCCTCCAATGCACACAGCTCGAGCAACTGGCTCAATCAATTAGGTTCTACTCAATACATAATAACATCACTTGCTTTCGTGCCACCTGGCTGCTTTTTCCTGCCGGGGCCAGTCGCAACACCAGTCGCGCCACATGCCTAAGCGGCCAGAAAACCTTCCAAGTCGGGGAATAAAGCATAGTCGCCGGCGACGCCAAACTCGGCCGAAAATACCTGGCCAAAGTCGGGCGCGTCGGCCCGCACAGACGCATCTCGAAGCAGCTCGTCCATCGACGCAGCAGGTCGGAGGACATCTCGGATCCGCAGCGGGGCGGGGTCCGAGAAGCTTTTCGTCCCCCCTTCATCGATGAAAAGAAGAGGGGGGTTGGGGGATTTGAGGCGAGCACCCGAACACTCAACTAAGAGGTCGGGTGAGTGAATTACACCATCGCGGCTGGATGGTGCGTCTTCGAAAAGCTGTCGAGAAACGCTGTGTCATCTGTTGCATATGATTGCAGCCTCAGGCCAGCGGGTTCCTCAGTCTCGTAAGGAGAAGGAACATCCACGGTCTGGGGAGGGGAATTAGAGGGGGAATATGACAGGGCAGGGAGATCCGCAATCTCGGGGGACACATTGGCCGGGGAGCAAACATTACCTCCCTCAGACTCTGTGCTTACTGGTGCTTCAGCGGGCTCGACGGCTGACTCGGTCACCACAGAGGGGCTCACAGTCAACTCATCGACACCAGCGGCCGTAGCAACAGCCACGGGAGCAGGCTGAACACTTTGGAAGTTATCCAGCACAGTCACGTCACCCGAGGACCGCGCGGCATGCACCAGAGCCTCCAGCTCCTCAAGGCGTGCTTGCGCCGCCAGCTGCAGCTTCTCAGCCTGCAGCTGCGCGCGTTGAGCTTGGCCGAGCTGAGTCTCCAGGTGCGATGTCCGCGACCTGAGCTGGTCGCACTTGCCTTCGAGCTCCTGCATGTGCCGGCGCTTCTTCTCCCGCGATGCGTGAGCAGCTTGCCGGTTGCGCAGGATCCGCTCCACGCGGCGTTGCTCTTTCTCGTCCTTGGTCTTTGCCCGTTTGCGCGGTGGTAGAGCACCGGCGGGGAGCGGCAAGCTAACGTCATGTTTGCGCTTACCACTCGACTCGCCAGTCTCCTCGTCATTGTCGCCGCTGTCATTGTCTTCCAAGTCGCTTTCCTCAGTCTTTACCTTGATATCGAGTTCGGCCCGGGGCTCTAAAGAATCCTCAGCCTTTGGACTTTCAAAAGCACTCTCACCAAGCATCATCGCAGTGCCACTCGCCTCCTTGGACAGCTGTTCAGATACCATGTTTGTTTGTTTGTTTAGGTGGAGATTGAGCTTCGTAAACCTACTCTTTCAAAAACACAAGAAAGGGATGTTGCAAAGGGGTTGGGAGGGGTGGCGGCCCCGCCTTATATATAGATGTCCCACCACGCACACACAGCAAACCCGTGCCCCCTCCCTCCTCATCGTCCCATATGCGAGGTGCTGCTGCCCTTGCGCCCCCCGCAGGTAGCATCGGGGTTGGGGTAGCGAGTGCAGTGACTTAGTGCGAGCTCCGCCAGCGCGGCACCCAGTGCGCTGCGCCCGCGAATACTCGGCGGGCATTCCGCGTGGAGGAGGGGCGGAATTACCGGGCCGGACGTTATGGGATTTGCGCCAGCTGGGGCCTGAGCTGCCGAGGGACAGCCCGGCAAATTCCGAAGGGCTCCTTTCGCGCTCGCGACGGATCAGGCGCCGTGCCGGGAAAAGCGAGCTGCACTATGCTGGCTATCACTTTTGGCTCATTTACGTGCCTGTGCTTGCCCCTGCTCGCTTGGGCACGTGACACCCTAAGGCTCGGGCGGTTGTGCCAGCGCGCCCTGGACCAATGTGGGGGCCCCCGGCGCCGTTGGCCTGCTCGTCTGGCTGCGGCCCCGGGAGTATTGGGCGAAAGCGCCTCGCGACAGGCTCTACAGAGCGGGATAACGTTCCGTCAGTTGAATGATTCGCGGCCCCCAGGCCCGATTGCCCTCGATCGCGCATGCGTTGTGGGCCCGTTCTGGCCCCAGCGATCTGCGCCCCCTGGTCGCTGGGCTGCACGGGCCTGCCAGTCGCCAAGGCAACGCAATTAGTCGTTTAAGCAGCACTGCTGCACAGAGAACAACATGGGCAGGGTGGAAGCGCAAAGCCGCAGGCGCGAGACACTCCCCTACCGTTTGAACAGTAGCGAATTTGCGTAAATAAACTTGAATGCTGTGGAGCTGCATGGGAGGCGTTCTCGTATCCACCTCGGGCCGCTGCCATCGTGAGCAGGTTCTCTCTCCCCCGTACAGGCTGCATCTGCTGCCTGCCCCCCGCCTGCGCGGCCGCGCTATTTCTGGATCGAGTGTTCGAGATCAGGCACGCCAAACATGGCACAGGTTAGGTGGCACCCGATCTGCAGCACGGCTCCAGTGGCCGGCCGCGCCTCGCGCACTCAGCCCAAGTTTCGCAGCAGCTGTGGCCGCCGCCAGTTGGTCGCCTCTGGCACTGCGCCGCTGCGCCCGCGCGCGGCGGCTGTGTTTCCCCTGGGAGCCCAAACTGGCCAGGCTGGCACTTGGGCACGTGACGGGCCCTTCCGGCGAACCGTCCCAGCGAGCTGGCCCTCGCCGGCCGGCCAGCCAGGGCAGGGCAGGGCTATACGGAAAAACCACCAGGGCCCACAGGGCCCCCGCCGGTGGGCCCCGACGGTGAGCCCCGCCGCGTGCGTAAGCTGGCAAGTGCAACCATGAAGGGACTGCTGGCAGCCCTGGCGCCGGCGGCCGTACTGGCGAGCTACCCGCTGTACTTTGCATCGTTCGAAAAGGTCGGGCCTGGAGGGAGCCGGATCGAGCCCGACGTCAAGCCCGTCGAGACCGTGGACGACATCATCACCGGCTGGCTCGGCGGCTGCCCAGCCGAAGCGTATCTGCTGATCCGCGACTCGTCGCCGTTCGAGCCCGTGGACCTGACGGCCGTGCGCAAGCTCGCCGAAAAGAGCCTGACCGTCGGCTCGTTTCTGTCCGACTACGTCCTGAACCTGTGGGACCTGGGCCTCGACCTGGCGGACCACTGCCATGCCGAGCACGTCGACGTCGACGTCCGGGCCGAGTTCCCGGTCGAGGCCTACGTCGACTCCGTGCCGAGGGTCTTTTACTTGGCGTTCGCGGCCTCGGACGACGTGGACAAGACCACTGTGATCGACGAGGTCGTGCGCAAGATCCCCGGGCCCAAGGTCACGGTCGTGTACACCAGCACCTTCCCGGTCAGCCAGCCGGTCTTCCGCAACGTCGAGCTGGACCCGCGGCGGACGCAGTGGACTGGCAAGACCAGAGAGCCCAAGCGCCCGATCATTGCTCCTCTTACCCCGCGCACCAAGCCGCTGCCGCCGCCAAAGTACTTGGCCGTAGACATACCGAACCCGTTGCTGGCTGCGCTCTTGATCGTGTCAAGTGTAGCTGTCAGCGTCATGATAGCACGCTCCGTGCTCTATGCCGAGCCGTTAGGAGCCAGTGTTCCCGGCTCGTCAGGTCGGTCCAACTCCGAATCATCGACGGCGCGTGCCTCACGGCCCGGCAACCGCGGAGCGGGCGATGGCAAAGATGCGGCTAAACCGGGGACTGACATCGAGCCGCGACCTGAATTGCAGCCTGACTCGCAACTCGACTCACGGATTGAACCGTCCTCTGCAACGCTGTTGAACACGGGAGCCGAGAGCGCCGGCCCTCGCCTCAGGAAGAGGACCTAGACCGCGCTCCCCCATGTACATACCATTGCATAAATTATCGATTCTACCTCAAGACTGCGGGCAGGCCCATACTCATATGGCAGCCCCGGTAATCCGAAAACAGGCTGGCGTGACCCTGTAAAATTCGTATGCACCACTTCTGCGGCTCGTACCTTGACCACAAATTAAACTCTATGCGAAATAAAATGTCATGTGGCACTAAAGTCTAAACAAACATTGATAGACCAGTCACTGGTTCATGTTTTTTTCTTTCATCTTTTCAACAAATCTGCTCAACATGCCCTACGGAGCTGGCCAAACAGCCCCTCCCTTACGAATCACCATACCTGGTGGTTTGACGTGATTCGCACATGATCGTCAATCAAACTGTCTGCACCACAAGCAGTCTCTGACGTATACTTGCATGCTCCCCTCCATGCCACCGTACTCAAAGCACTCTTTATTTTCAACTGTCCATCATGTGGCCCGAAAAATGGCATCACGAGCAAGTAGGGCCAGTCCGGCCGTCGCTGTAGTATGCATCGCCCCTGCAGCCCTAACCAGGGCCGCATGCACGATAAGAACAGATAAGACCGGTGGCCCTGGCCGAACTGCCTGAACCTAGGAAAGCCAGATGAGTGCCTCAGTTCACAGCGAAAAATCAATAGGCTTGCACGACAAGTCCAATGGAGTGCATACTTGGCATCAAACGCCGCCTGAATCTGTCTCATTAGGAGAGGTCGAGCCTCGCAACTCGGGCTGGCGGTTTCTCGAGGGCTTTAGACCAGTCGCCATTGCAGATCCTCCGGGCCACCTGAGTCGCCAGCAAAGGGCCATATATGCAACTACAACTATCCCTCTCAAGAGAGCGCTCAAGCCGCGGCACCTGCAAATGATTGCCATTGGCGGGTCTGTCGGCGCAGGCCTGTTTTTGGGCAGCGGGACAGCGCTAAAAAATGGCGGCCCAGGAGGCATGATCATTGGATACATCATGGTGGGAATATTTCTCTGGTGCACTATGACCTCGCTAGGCGAGCTTGCCGTCAGATACCCTGTCAACGGGGTGTTCTCGGCGTATAACTCTCGGTTTATTGACCACAGCTGGGGCTTTGCCATAGGGTGGAATTATACTCTTTCCAAACTGCTATCACTGCCGACTGAGCTCGTGGCCGCTGCCGTTACCATTGGCTTTTGGCGTGACGATGACAATGGTGCCACGAACGTGAATAAGGCCGCTTGGGTGGCTCTGTTCTGGGCATTGATTGCCGCTATCAATGTGTTTGGTGTACGCGGCTATGGCGAGGCAGAAGTTGTTTTCTCCTCCATTAAAGTCCTCGCCGTGGTCGGCTTTGTTATTTTTGCGATTATTGTGACTGCTGGCGGCGGTCCGGGCCACCATTATTTCGGTACCCACTACTACCATGACCCTGGGTCTTTTCCCCATGGTGCCAAGGGCGTATTCAAAGTGCTAGTAACTGCTGCATACGCATTCGGTGGCACTGAACTCTCGGGTCTCGCGGCCGCAGAAACTCAGCAGGCTCACCGAGCCGTCCCACGATCAGTTAAACAGGTGTTTTGGCGCATACTGCTGTTTTACGTGGTCTCTATTGTTATGATTGGTTGTCTCGTTCCATACAATGAGAAACACCTGGGTACTTCGAGCGATGGTTCCTCTTCTCCATTTGTGATTGCCATCCGTAACGCGCAGGTAACTGTGCTTCCTAGCATCATGAATGTATGCATCCTACTGGCAGTCCTTTCTGTAGGCAATTCTGTTGTATTTGGCAGTTCTCGAACCATGGTTTCTTTAGCTGCTCAGGGTCATGGTCCTCGATCCTTACTGTGGATTGATGGCCGGGGTCGGCCTGTGGTTGCCATTCTTGTCGCACTGGGCTTTGGACTGATTGGCTTTGTTAGCGCTGCCCCCCATTATTCACAAGCGTTTGACTGGATGTCGGCTCTAGGTGGTTTGAGCGGAATTTTTACATGGACCTCAATCAATGCCTGTCATATTCGTAATCGTATCGCGATGCACCGGTATGGAATAACTGTAAATGAGCTTGAGTACGCCGCACCTCTTGGAATTTATGGATCCGCTATTGGGCTCACACTTGGTCTCGTCATTTTAGGGCTCAACTTCTGGGTCGCCCTTTTCCCCATTGGGAAAGGAGCGAGTGCAGAAAGCTTTTTCCAAAACTTTGGACTGTCCTTCTGCATCATTCTTGCTCTGTTTCTAGGGCATAAAGCCTGGTTTAGGGACTCTGTGATCCGCAATACGGACATTGATATCTCTACAGGTGCACGTATAGAAGATCTGGAAGAGCTCCGGCGCACTGTCGCCGAGGACAAGGCGTATGTCAAAAGCAGAAATCTGGCGTACCGCACATATCGATTCTGGTGCTAATGCGAGGTTCCATCCAAAATTTTCAAAAGAAAAAAAAGAAATGGAAATCGCATTTTCTTAAAGTATATGATTTACTGTGATTAATCGGCATTCCAGCCGTAGCGAATGGTGGGAATAGGACTAGATAAAATGTAACGAATATGAAAATTAAGTAAAAGATATTCGGTTTTTTGGCAAGTTTGTCGCGCCCAGCTCAGGAGCACCCATGGGCGAGTCTGCAGCTATGATTTTTTCCACTGTTGCCTTTGCGCAGGTTTGGACTGAATGAGCCTCATTTCTCTAATGTTTGGACCGTCTCGTCTCCACAATGTTAATTCCAACCTCCTGATGAATGATTAGGTTATCAGAGCGTAGCTCTAACAGTCTTTTGGGTGTCACCTGACCGAAATTTCACTCTCATCAACCAATTCTAACAAGGCATGCTTCGGTTGCAGCGGCTATTCCGTGCCTTTTCCACCGCACAGCCCGTTCGCAGCCTGGGCGACCTGGGTCCTGCGGTCGGCTCGACGCGCCGGCAAAACCGCGTGGGCCGCGGCCCCGGATCTGGCCGCGGCAAGACGGCCGGGCGTGGCCAGAAGGGCCAGCACGCCCGGGCCGGCGTCAAGCCGTGGTTCGAGGGCGGTCAGACGCCCATCACAAAGCTGTTCCCCAAAGTGGGCTTCCGCTCAAAGCTCCCGCGGTTGTCGGAAATCAACCTGGGCAAGCTCCAGATGCTGATCGACCAGGGCCGCCTCGACGCCTCGAAGCCCATCACCATGAAGGAGCTGTACCGCACGCACACGCTGGGCCGCCTGCGGCACGGCGTCAAGATCCTGGCCCGCGGTTCGGACCTCCTGAAGACGCCCATCACCCTGTCGGCCTCGCGGGCGACCGCGCAGGCCATCTCCCGCATCGAGGAGCTGGGCGGCTCGTTCACGGCCCAGTTTTACCGGCCGCTCGGGCTGCGCACGCTGACGAGGCCCGAGGCCGCACTGGCGCGCTACGGCCGGATTCCTATCCGTGCCCGTCCCGTCGACCGCCGCAGCATCGAGTACTACCGTGATCCCGAGCACCGGGGCTATCTGGTGGACACTCCCGGCGCGCCACAGATCAAGCCGCCATACCGGAGGAGAACGTCGATGATCAGCCCGCTGGCCGCTCGTCTACAGGAGCTGGAGGTCGCCGACGCCAGCACTACAGCCGCCCAAGGCTTCAGGACCTCTGAACAGGCTGCCAAGGCCCGCAAAGCTGCTGCAGACGCCGCCAACGCAAGCTAACCGCGACGGAGAGTGCACGCTGCCAGGCCCCACAACAACTGCGTAATGGAAAAAATCTCATTTTAATGTACATACTCATGCCATCTTCTGCAATGACCATTCCCAGAGCAAATATGAACAGTTTCCTAAATATAAGATCGCCAACCAATCACGTAATAGTGGCGACGGCGGCGAAGGGCCACGAACAAGCGTTCAAGTGGCCTATACATAATAAAGGCGGAGGCGGAGGGCAGGGCGGCGCGTTTGCGGCCGAGATAATCAGCGCTCATCAGCCGCCGGGCGAGGGTGGGCAGGCCATCATGGCCGGCGACTCGTCGGGCGCTGGCGGCGCGTCCACGAACTCTTCGCTGCCAGCGCCGCTGCTGCTACCAATGCCACCGTGCATATCAACAGCCGACCCATGCTCATCCCACGAGGCGCCCAGCGCTTCGCTTCGGTCGTAGCTATGCTTGCCAAACCCGCGACCCAGTTGCGGCGGCGCGCGGGCGACGGTCGTACCGCCACTAGCTTGTGACACGGCCGTAGCCATGCCTGCTTGCGAGCCCGGGCTCAACACGGGAATGATGGTTGGATGCTCCTGGTGCTGCTGCTGGTGCTGTTGGTGCTGATGTTGTTGTTGATGTTGCTGTTGTTGTTGCTGTTGTTGTTGTTGCTGCTGAGGCAGTGTCACATCACCACTATCTGATCCAATTCCAGACAGATGTGTGGGCTCACCGCCGACGGGATCAACAAGGCTCAAGTGAGGGGTATCAGCAGGAGTAGCGCTCGCTGATCCGGCCGGCGTGGGAAGAATGCCGCTGCCATCCATCATTGGCGACACGGGCACAGCGGGCCGCACAGCAGGACTAGGTGAGGGCTGCACAAACCCGGGCAGTGCGCTCTCATGCGACTTGAGAATGGCAATACCGTAGGGCGAATTGGTGGCCTGACGCTTAGCCTCGTCCATGATAGCACCCCAGCGTTCACGGCGCAGTGCCTCTGCCTCCGTTTCCCGCTCCTTTTCCACACGGTATCTCAGAGCGCACTCGTCGTACAGAACAGGATTTGTTTCCAGAAACATTTTCGAAGCCATGAACACCATACCGTGGATCGTGCGGTTCCAGTGGCTGGCATTCTCACGCAGCGATCCAAAGATAATCGGCAGAATGACATCGGAATTTTCCGAAACAAGACTGCAGAAATAATCATGATTCCAGTTGTATAGGGCACGCTCTGCTACCTGGCAATGAGGAGATGAAATGCAGCGGGCCAGCTGGCGGAAGAGCGGCTCCTGGACCTTGATAAACTCAGCAGGTTCGATGGTCTCGAAAATATCTTCCAGCTCGAGCAAAAAAAGGATCTCTTTAGGGCTCGATACTTTAGGCCAGAAACGCAGAAGACCTAGGACTACCTCCTCGGTTAAAGTGGGGTCCTTTTCAAGAAACTGGACTACGCAGTAGGTAAGCTGCGAGTGGAACAAGCTCAAGGCGCGAGCTCGATGCAAGGGCATGAGAACACGATTCAAAAATACTTTATGCTCCTCCTTGAGGGGAATAGCGAAGCCATTAATGATGGATCCGAAGATCTCCAGTAGCTCGGCAATACCGTTGAAACGGCCCGTTTCGTAAATAAACTGCAGGAACACGTTATTGATGCTGCGGCGGATAAATGCACGCAAGGTGAGGAACTTGCCATAAATGCGATGTAGAGTTGTTTTGAGAAAATCGCGCTCATGGGGGTCCTCACTATCAAAGAGCTCGAGCAAGGTAAGAATGAAGTTGTGATCGATAAACTGCTTGGCCACAGTGACGTTAAAGTCCGGCGCATCGATAAACCTCAAGAAAAAATCGTAGACAAGAGTCATATGTGGCCAGGCGTCAACATTCACAGGCTCGTCGTCATCGGGATCGTAGATATCGCCGAACGGGTTCTTAGGCGGGGGCACCGAGCGGAAAATGTTTTTGGTAAACATCGATATGACCTCGCGGTAAATGGTTTCGTCAATAAACATCTCTGTGGTCGAAATATATTCGATAAGCTCGACCAGTGCCATGCGCTTGATTTCTTTGCCCATGACGTCGGCGCTCGGGTCGGAAAAGTCGAACATGACATGGCACTGGCGCAGCTTGCGAACAAAAAGCGCAGGCTGCTCTTTGGCCGGCGCCTCGTCGAATCCCGGCAGTCTCTCGAGCTGGCGCTCCTCGGAAACCTCGAGCCGCGACGAATTGTGGCGCGTGGGCTGCTTGAGCCCGTCGAGCACGCCCAGGCGCTCTGCCATGAGACGGCCTGCGTTGGGCGCTCCCGGGTGCGGGCCGACTGCACTTGAATTGCCGCCGGCGTGGCTGGCGTGACTGGCCGCGCGCAGGCTCTCGAGATCCGCGCTCATGTTGTCGAGCCCCGGGCTGCCGGGGGCCCAGGCCGGGCCCGCCGTCAGGTGGGAGTCTGATGATGCGTCTATGCTAGGGATCTGGCCGCCCAGCGCGCCTCCGTGGGCCTGTGAGGTCTGTGGGCCGGCGGCAGAGCCGGAATGCAGTTGCTGGGGTTGGTTTTGGTGGCTGCCGTGTCCCTGGCCGCCCTGGCCACCGCCGGCTGGCGGCTGGCCCGCGGGCTTGGCGGCTCGTCGCGATGACACGCCGGTGTTGGAGGCGTCGAACGCCTCGGGGCGGATCTGGGCGTCGACGTTTGCCGGGGTTCCTGCCGTGGATTCGCTACTTTTGCTGCGGGCCTTATCGCTGGACGACGAACGGGACCGGCCCAGCCGTCGCGTCCAGCCTTTCATCATGGCTCGCGGGTGCCGGTGCGCAAATACGAGTGTGCGGGCCTAGTGCGGGTCAAGAGGACTAGAGGATCTGAACAGAATCCCCCAAATGTCGCTGTTTGGGGATTGCGCTCGCTGGTTCGATGGGGCTGGAGTCTGGCAAGGGTGGGTTGTTTGGGTGAAAGGGTTGAGAACGTGTGCAGCGTCGGCAGCAGGGGCAGCGGGGCAGGAGGGGTGCGTGTGGGCATCAGTCCTCCAGGCAAGGGAAGGAGGGGCCCGGCCCACAAGAAGCCAAACCAGCCCAGCTCTCCCGGCGGCGGTGGAGGAGGGGGGTGCTGACTAAGGCGCGTCCGACGCAAGCGCAGCACCCGCGCGTCAGCCCCTGCCCACGCGTGTTTCAGGGCTGCACCTCGCTTGAGTCGCGCGGCCAGCCTGGCGGGCAGACGAGCGGGCAAGCAGGCACGCAGGCCCAGCAGGCAAGCGTGCAGGCGGCCATCCGGTCTGGCTCGTGCGTTGTCCAGCTACCAGCTACACTGAATGAGAATAAGTCACAGCCGTTGAAACTAATGGAAATATATCTGTTTACCATAAGATCAAAGTGCGGCAAACCATCATAGCGAGCGGCAGCTGTATACTACCCGGCAAGTACGAGCGTGTCGTGCTTGTCTTGATCCGTAAGCTCGTAAAATGGCGCCGGCCCGCCTGCCAATACGAGCCCATGCGGCCCGCTAGCAACCCCGGTCCGACGAGTGTCAAAGTATAAATCGCAGCCATTTTATTGAGCATGAGACTACTTGCACTGCCGTTGCGCCGCCGTTGCCATTGCCGTCGCCGTCACCGTCATTGTGTAACTTCTCTACTATATGCATATATATCAAGGCGTCATCTATCGGCCCTCTAACCCCATTATTGCGCTGCAGCCACAGGCTCCGAGCGCAGCTGTTCCTCCGCATGGGGTGCACCGACCTGTGGGGCGGCCGACTGAGCCCCATGGAGACCGTCGGCGTCGGCAGCATCAGGCGCCTCGGCCTCAGCGCCCGCAGCGTCCTCGCCTTCTTGGTCGCCGTACTGCAGAGGGTGCTCCATGCCCACGGCCTCAGACAACTTGCTGGCCCGCGCCGTGAGCTCGGTGAGCCGGCGCAAGCGCGGAACCTTCAGCTCGGCGGGGATGTACGGCTCAATCTTTTGCAGCACCCGAGGAGTGACCATTTCAAATGGACCCGAGTCCTGCAGTGGACGCACGTCGACCAGCAGCTGCGTCGAGCTCGTTTTGTCTTCCTTTACACGCCGAGCAAGCATATCGAGCGTCTGGCCCGACATCGGCTCCTCGTAGTCCATAGATGTGTAGTTTGTCATGATCTTCTGGATTTGCACGGGCGACAGCGCCCAGCAGATATCGTAGATAAAGGACGTCTCCACATCAAGGTTCTTCTTGAGCTGCAGAAGCTTGGCGCTCTGCAATACCCGATCGAGCGGAAGCACGGCGTCGTCTAGCTTGTGCGCCTTGCACCACTCCACCACGCGCGTAACATTGTAATTAATCTGCACACTGCGCTTCCACGACAAGAAATTCTTGCGCATGATCATATCATTGAACGCCTTCGCCCCAATGAGCGTCAGCAACTCAATGAACGGCTGGCGAATGTACCGGTCTTCCAGGAAGTAGGCCTTCATAGCAGTATGCACCTTGGTCAACATCATCAACAGGTCGTCCATCTTGTAGTCCGGGCCCGTCTGGAACACCCGCGTGAAAAAACGCGTGTTTTCTTGAACATGGAAGCCTGGAATGGCCTGCTCGTCTATGAGCGACGGCACAATCATCTTATCAATGAGCTTCTTCAGCTCCTTCATCCACATATGGTAGATGTTGAACGTCAGTGACTCCGCATCGCGTTTAGCCAGGCTCATCAGTCGCTCATATTGCTCGAGTTCCACCTGCGTCATTTCGTGGTGCAGGACAGGGTTCTGCAAGATGTTCACCTCGGCAAGGCAGTAGAATGAGTAGATCTCGTGAACATTAGAAATCCAGAAGGCACCAACGGGGATGATAGCCTCACCCTTAAACTGCTGCACAGTCTCTTGGATAACCTTCAGCAAAGATCCAATCATCTTCTCGCTCTCGTCAACGTACCCCAACCGCCATAACTCGCTGGTCATCAGGTTGGCAAGGTTAGCAGGATACAAGACGTCACGCTGGCTAATCTTGCCCTCCTTCTTCGGGATCGGCACAACCAAGTTGCGGATGACATCATTAAGCAACTCTTCACGGGGACCCGGTGATTGCCCAAGAATATCTTCAATATCTTTATTGATCTCAGCATCGTTGCCATCCAAATCCAGGTTTTCAGTGTATAACTGCGGTTCGTAGCTGCGAGCTGCCACGTTGTTGAAGTCTCCAGAGTAGCCGTTAGCAAGCGCATGACCAGGGTGTTGCATATGGGGCGCAGGTGCCATCATCATCTGCCGAGGTCCTGACGCAAGGGTGTTTTGAGTTTCCTTAAGGTGCTCACGCAGTTCATCTAGTTCTTGCTCAAGCGATTTGATGTGCTCATTGAGGCCAGCGATTTGCTCATCGCGAGCTGTAACGTCACCCTGAAGTGCCTCAGCCTTAGCTCTAGCTTGGCTGAGCTCGTCTTCCACGGAGGCGTGGGTCTTCCGTAGATTATCAAGCTCTACTGCAGTGGCACTATACTGTGTTTCCTGCTCACCAATTGAACGTTGGTGGGCAGCCAATGCCTCAGTATAGGTGGTATTCAACGTCGCGTGCTCACCCTTGAGAGTGGCAAGTGCTTCGGCAAGACTCGAGTTCTCCGACTTGAATTGTGAAAGTGTATTCTGCAGAGAGACCATCTTGTTTTCCAGCCGGTAATGCGCCTCTTCGAAATGCTTGGCAGATTGACGGTCTTCCCGCAGCCTCTGGAGTTCTAGCTTGGCCGCTCTCCGCCGAACCATACTCTGCATGAGCTCGACAGAGCGGTAATTGCTCTTGAACTGGCTGCGAACTAAGTGGCCACGGATTGCAGACTGCAACAGAGTTGCAGCATTACGTTGCTGCTTCTCGATTAGGTGACGGCGAATCGCGAGACCACGAATGGCCGACTGCAAGGTAACGACTGAATTACGCGTATCATTGTAAGCTCTGCGCTGCTTAAGGCCCCGGAAATTAGACTGGAGTCGCGTGGCTGCTCTATTCTCGCGCATGTCCTTAGTTCGCACACGCGAAGTAAAGCCCCTTGACAGAGACTGCACAGCGAGAATGCTGGCAATAGCATCATGGAAGCGCTTTCTGTAGTACATCATGCGCAGGATCTTCTGAATCTGGATGGCGGCAGCAGCTTGGCGGTCAGAGCGCTGCTTTTCTAAGTACGCAAGCATACCAGCGCGGAAAAAAATCTTTGTCTTACCCAGCTGATACTTGTCCGGATCTGGGATAGCATGCTTGATAATCGATTTACAGATCTCCACCGCGTCCGTAGATTTACGCTCAGATGAATGCAAAAGCATCTCATAACGCTCTGCAAACTCCTCATAGGGCCACCGGCTGGGAAACCCAGCTGAGGAAATACGGATGGTTTCCAGAACACCGCAAGCCCGCAACTGAGACAGTACCATTGGGCCATCAAATTTCCAGGCCTGTTTCTCCTCATTAGGCTTGATGCATCGAATATAATGGGCGTTCGTAGAGTTGATAGTCGCCATAAGATCAATAAGCGAGTTCTTGAAAATATTTCCCAAGGTAGGCTTGCGAGCTTTCTTTAGCGGTCCTCCGCGAGCCGGCCCGGGCTTGGCTGCAGCGGCTGCCGCAACCTTCTCGGCCTCGGCTGCCTCAACAGCGGCATTGGCGGCGTTGGCGTCGTCGAAGATTTCTCTGAGGAACGTATTCGTGGTGGAGTTCAAAACCTCAACAATTTCATCAGGCACCGTGTCACGATTCTTCTCCACAAAGCCATCTGTTTCATACGAGACTTCCATAGCATAGTGCCGGACAACAAAGGCAGATTGCCCAAAGCGAGGTTTCTTGAAATACTTCTGCTTGGGATTATCACCAAACGTAGAGTACAACTTCGAAACAAAGCCATCATCTGTTCCTGCTGGTAGTCGCGACTCATCGTCAAGCAAGCTGAGAATACCCAGCTTGTTCTCAATAAGATCGATAGCAGGCTGATTGTCAGAAAAGTCAATATAGGTCCAGTCAATGGCCTCTTTCTGATACTCCTCTTGCTCGAGTTTGAACACATGTTGATTGAACTCCTGCTGCAGTTTCTCGTTCGCATAGTTGATGCAGAATTGCTCGAAAGAGTTCGTTTTGAAGTGTTCAAACCCATAAATGTCGAGTACACCGATGAATGACGTCGCGTCCTCCGAGTCGATCATTAGCTTGCTATTAATCGAGGCCACCAGCCAATCAAACATGACCGAGTAGACATACTTGGCCACAGAGTCTCTGACAACGAGAGCAGTCTTGTAGTCAAGATCAGTCTGAATCTTCTGCGCGCCGGTCTTGAGCACCTTTTTCGTGAACCACTTGGCCAATTCAGTCGGTGATACACCCAGAAGCTTACACGCCTGAACAAGTGCTTCGTCCTGCGAGGACACAGTGGCGTTGTTACGACCTTCCTTAATATGTGTGTTACCGAGATGGAGCAGTGCAGCCAAGACTTGGAAAATCTGATGTTGTTTCGCGTCATCCACGCCGACAATACTGAGCGCATCACGAGTAGCCTTGAAATCCACTCCGTCGTCTACGCCCTGAATATTCGGATCGCCTTGGTTGAGGAAGTGGAACGAGGTGACACCGCCGGTGAGACCAAACTCCTCGAGCTCTTTCTTACTAGCACCGCGCACCAGTTGGTAAAAGATATGGTAATTGCGCTCGGTAGCCTGGTGGAAGACAATACGGGAGCGCTCAAGGAGATAAGTCCTTATGCGTGCGCCGACAATTTCAAGGTTGCTATTGAAGCGTAGTTCGAGGTACTTGCCAAAACGCGACGAGTTGTCATTTCTGGTAGTTTTAGCATTACCAAACGCCTCCATGATCGGGTTGGTTGCGAGAATTTCGCGCTCGACGGTGCTCAGGTCGCTTTTGGCGCCCCCCGGCCCGTTGGTCACGGCCTTCCGAGGGTGGTCGGGATCATCGACCGTGGCAAAGTACCGCATGATATACTTTGCGGACACGGTTTTGCCAGCGCCAGACTCGCCGCTGACAACAATGGTCTGGTTACGCTGGTCGCGAATCATGGCCCGATAGGCATCCTCGGCAATAGAAAACAAGTGAGGCTCGAGCTCGCCGCGTTGGCGGCCCGAGTACGTCTGGATCACCTCCGGTGTATACAAGTTGTCGACGCGATCGAAGGGGTTTGTGGCGATCAGAACGATACCCGAGAAGGTGTAGATGGACAGCTGCGCGTACCGGGCCTTGATGGCATGTAGAACGGCCGGCTCATTAAGATAGGACAGCGTAGTCAGGTCTTCGGTCGTCTCGAGGATGGGGGGATTGCGGAGCGGCGGGAGCGAGGTCTTGCCGGACTTGATGTCCGCCTCGGCCAGGTCAAGCTCGACCTTTTCGCCGGTTTCTGTGTCGAGGGCGAGCTTGAGCACGCCCGCGGCCTCGGAGCGGGCGGCGACAGTGGCGCCTATCCAGCCCTGCTCGGCGTTGGGCAGCCAGCAGCGCACGCCGGGCTCGTACTCGTCAAACATTTGTCGTTGCTAGGACCGGTGTGGTTTGTGTGATTATGAAGGGCGGGCTGGCCAGCACGTAATTAACTGCGGGACGCGAGACCCGCAGAGACAAGGGGGGATGCGGACTAGAAAAAAGAAAAAGGGCGCCAGGTAATTGGCGGGCAGGCTCCGTCGCTCGGCAAGCTAGTGCTTCACAGATCGCTGTCTGGTGAATGGGGCCTGGCAATCGTGCGGCTAAGCAGATGTGGGACAGCGAGAAGTGGTTAGTAGTTTACACTATATGCGTCGAACGCTATGGGCGGCAGGGCTAGGAGGACCCAGGAAAGGGGGGAGGGGAGAAGGCGGACGCGCGCGGTAGGGCTGTCTGAGAGAGAGGCAGCAGCAGGCAGGGGTGCGGCAAGGGTTAAGCGCATGTGGGTCGCCAGCCAGCCAGAGGGGGGGGGAAGCCTGTGTATCCCCCCCCAGCGTCAGGCTTGAGCACAGGCGGGGTCGGCCCGTGCCCCGACCGCTCCAAGCTGCGGCGGGAGGCTAACTGGTAGCTCCAACAGTGTGTAGTACAAGACAAACCGAGGACGCTCGTCGGGGCCCGAGCCAGTGCTAGATCTATATTCAACAGACTGTGGTCAATCAACGATAGCATTGGTGTGCGTTCACGCCGAGCCTGCCCAAACTGCAGCTGCAAAAGAGAGCCAGTTCCGTCAACCACCCCCGTCAACCACCCCCGTCAGCCACCAGCACCAGCCCGAGTACCGCGCGGGCCAGCAAAACTAGCAAAACTAGCAAAACTAGCGCCTGATAGCCTCGACACACGGAAACCCTCTGCTAGTTTTGCATCCGTCAATGCCTGCAGAGCCGCCGGCCCTCGCAACCAAACAACCTTAGGCACCGAGCCGCGAGCCCATCGACTATCTACTGTGTACGGCCACGGCCACGGCCACGGCCAGATGAACCTCGATTACAGGGTGTTACATTATATGCCAATTTTTTCTTAGAAGGACCTTCTAGGAGCGCTCGGCATTAACGCCGCGCGCCTTGCGCTGCTCCACCAAGAACTCGGCCCGGCGGTTGAGAAATTCTGCCTGGCTCTGGCGCACGCGGCCAACAAGCACACCGACGCCAACAAAGACGGCTGCAGACACAGCAAAGCCCCATGGCTTGTAGTTGAGCGGCTTGCGGCGCAGCGCCTGCGCGCTGCCGTGGACAGCGCCGCCAAACACCGCCCAAGCAGCGAGATCAAGAACGGGCATTTGGAGTGGTGATGATTGGGCTGGCCGTGCCTTATGCCAGCTGGACCAGCCGCTTACGGCAGCAGTCTCCTGGTCACGTGCGCCAGGGTGCGAGCCGGAAGGCCATTTCCATGTAGAGTGGTGCGCAGGGCAGGCAGGCAGGGGGGCCTGTGGCTGGGGTGCGAGCCCCTGAGACGGGTAATACAAGCGCAGCCGTGGAGGAGGCCGGCTTGGCGGGCGGGGCCGCGAGCCCGGCACGCGGCACGCAAAAATAGCCGCGGGCGCGAAAGCCCAACGATGTGGCGAGGAGTCAGGTGTCTGCTCTTTCATTTGCCTCTCGCCCTGGGTTTGTGCTGGATTCCCGCACCCGCAGCCGTGGTGTTTCTGCCTGGCTCGGCTGCATCCCGCTCAAAACAGCCCTTGCGTTCTTTTGTCCCGCGACCCTAGACCAACCCCGGCATCTGACTCCGTGCTTTGCAAGCGACTATGGCATGATCCTTGCGGGCAAATGGGCTCAATTTTTTTCAAGCTCCGGCCCGGCTCTCTACCATATCTTGCCCACCGGCACTTGCGTCCGCCGTCATCTCGCGAGGTGGGGTAGTCTACGTCATCGCAGCTGCAGCCGTCGGCTACAACACCTCAGACTGTACAGCTAGAACGAAATCCAGGAAGCGCTGCAGGGCGTTACCTAAGCGGGATTGCCCCGGTCGGTGGACGCAGGGTAGACCGGCATCCGCATGTCTGCCGGTCAGCGGTTCAGTGCAAGGCTGCTGGCACGAGCGACTCTCCTGTTTTTGCTTTGGCCAGTTAAAAAAAAAAAATAAAGTGCGGTCCGCTTAATGCTGGCGTGCGCTCGACTTCTCTGCGCATTATCATCAGCATGTGCCGGCAGTACTCCCAATCGCCACGTCCCCCCGCGTCTATTGTTATATGCCCTGTCCCGAAACGCATGCGTACCAGATTATGCATGTGCATCCGCCGGAGCAAAATCCATCAGATTCTCTATGAGATCAGAGATACAATCACTAGGAGACTATTTATATGCAATGCATCCCCTCTATCTATCATAACCGCGCGTGTACTGGCGGCAGGACAAATAAACGCAACGATGGATAGCACGTCGGTCTCTAGCGTGAGCAGTACCAGAGTGCCGGAAAAGCCCCACGAGTCTGGGGCCAAGGCCACGACCGGTCACTCTGAGTTCAGTGAGACAGAGCACTTGCAATCACAGAAAGGTGCCTATCGTGCCACGGGCAATATCGACAATCTCTTGGCCCCGATGTCGCGAGAAGAGCTTTTTGACCATGTTGATGAATTTGTCAATGAGTACGGCCTGCAGGATATCCGGGACCTGGTACGCCGAGGTGCCGTTGCAGCTCAGCGCCCGACAGATTTTGACAACGATAAGGATCTGCTGCCGGAGGACAAGGAGGCACTGCACCACGAAAAAAACCATAGGTGGAGCCACCCCGCTGCCATGTATCTTACCATTATTCTCTGTTCGATTGGTGCCTGTGTGCAAGGCTGGGACCAAACGGGCATCTCTGGGGCTAACCTCAGTATGCCTGGCTATTTTGGCTACCCAATTGACAACCCGGATGACCCTGATGGACAGCGTAACAACTGGATTGTTGGTCTCGTTGGAGGTGCTCCTTTTCTCGCGGCTTGCTGCCTGGCAGCCTGGCTGACGGACCCTGTCAACTATTACGTGGGTCGGCGCGGTACCCTCTTTTTGGCGGCCATCTTCTGTGTATTGGCTCCAATAGGCTCTGCGTTCTGCCAAACAATTTGGCAGCTTTTGGCATGCCGCCTCCTACTCGGCTTTGGCATGGGATTTAAAGAAACAATCGCCCCTGTACTGGCTGCAGAGAATGCTCCCACATCAATTCGTGGTGCCCTTGTGATGATGTGGCAAATGTGGCTCGCATTCGGTATCTTTCTGGGTTATACTGCTAACCTCATTCTGTGGAAGATCGATAACATCGCGTGGCGGCTCATGCTTGGATCTGCTTTCATACCGGCAGTTCCCTTGATCCTTCTTGTATACACGGTACCGGAATCCCCACGTTGGTACATTAAGAAAAGGCGTGTCCCGGAGGCCTGGACCTCCCTCAAAAAATTGCGAAGGCGGCCCATGCTTGCGGCTCGTGATCTTTACTATGTCTACGTCCAGATCATAGAGGAAGACGCGGCTGTTGGAGGCACCTCATACGCTCGGCGTCTGGGTCAACTATTTTATAAAGATCGTTTGAAGCAAGCCACGTTGGCCACCTTCATTGTTATGCTCTCGCAGCAAATGAGCGGCATCAATATTATGGCTTATTACTCTTCGTCAATCTTCACCCAACTGGGTGGTGAGAACGCGCAGCAAAAAGCTATGTGGGCTTCATTTGGTTTCGGACTGGTAAATTTCACTTTTGCGTTCCCAGCTATATGGACCATCGATACTTTTGGTCGTAGAACGCTACTGCTGTGGACGTTCCCTAACATGTTTTGGACCCTACTTGCTGCAGGACTCGGTGATTTGGCTCAAACCCAGACCACACGATTAGCACTGGTGGCATTATTTGTGTATCTATTCACGGCCTTCTACTCGCCCGGCGAAGGGCCCGTTCCATTCACATATGCCGCGGAAGCGTTTCCATTATCACACCGAGAGGTAGGAATGGCATGGGGCGTTGCAGTGCATGACTTGTTTGGGTTCATTCTTTCGCTCACGTACTTCCGACTCCAGCGCGTAACCGCACCCAAGAGCAAACCAGACTTGGTGACAGGAGCCTTCGGCTTTTACGCGGGACTGAACCTGCTGGCATTTGTTCTGCTTTTCCTGTTTCTCCCCGAAACCAAGCAACTGTCGCTCGAGGAGCTGGACTTTGTCTTTTCCGTGCCAACAAGCTACTTCATCAAGTTTCAGTTCAATCATGGGGTCCCGTATTTCTTCCGCCGTTACGTTGCACGCGACAAATCTGCACACCTACCTGCGGTGTGGCGCCAATACCGCCAAGACAAGGGTGCAATTACGTTGCTTCCAGGAGAAAGCGACTAGTCGCCGACTGTCTTACTCTTTGGTCAGCCCGTAAGTACTGTCGCAATGCGAACCTTTCATAGACGATTATTATTTTTATTGTTATTATTCTTATTATTTGTACTACTATATAACAATAGAGTACATCACAGACTTGCGCATGAGAGCCCAAAGCGATATATCAAGCTCTCCTCAACGCAAGCTCTTCCCAACGCATGCGGCAGTGTCCAGAATCAGCGCCCGCCAGAAACTCACCGAGTGCTGTTGGACGCGTTGAGTGGGCATAGTGACTGGGCCTGCACGGGACTCGAAGCGAAGGAGCCATGCGTAGTTAGGAGGCGAGGAAGAGCAAGCCGTACAGCCAGTTTCAAGAAGGAGCTTTTGGTGGGGGTCTGTGGCTGGTTGGGATGTCGCCGTTATGCTACTTGATTTTCTCACCCTTTATTAAGATAGGCAACAGCCCCTGATTTCTTCGCTTGGTGGCCTTTATGCTGTAGGTAACATGTATTGTTCGTGACCTTTGGCTACCAAAACCACCCCACGAGGATGCAGCTCATACGTGCATACGATACATGTCAATATCTTCCATATCTCTATGCTTACACAAACAGGGCAGTGGTGCTCTCAACAATAGCTTGTGCGACCGCAAGATCGCTCTATGACTTGCAATCTACTGGGCATTTCTGGATATGGGCCCTACCTGTCAAGATAAACTCACATGAGCGAGCCAAGTTAGCCAAAAACACGGGGACCCCCACATGCGCGCGCAGAAGGCTGCCCAGCGTCGCACGAGTGACTTGCGCCGCCGGAATCATAAACTTGCGCACGAAGGCGCTCACGATCAAAAAGAAGGCCCGGGGTCTGACACTGAGATATTTATAAAGGTTTGATCTTACTGAGAGTGAATACCTCTGTCTTTTTACCCTAACTTAGCCCCATCGGATCCTTGGGGGACCACCAAGGTGGCTCGGATCATTGATGCATGCACGGAATAACCCTTCCTGCAGGGCAGCCTGCCGTTGGATCCAGTGCGGGGAAAGGGTGGAAGGCAGAGACATGCGACGCGGTATTTGCATAAGCCGCCTTCAGTCCAGTGGAACGCAGGCGCCAGGCTGTTGGGGCAGAGCATGGCTCGTCCTTAGCAAAAGCGAACCTCAATTTTGTCGGCTGCCTGGCCCATGAGTTTGACCCCGCGTACTCCTCCAAAGCGGTAAAATTTTGCCTGCAAGCCTGCAAACCACCAAATCCCCACATCTCCTGGCTTGCTAGACCAGGGCTGCATGTGCAGGTTGCATGCTGGGCACTCTGGGGCGATGATGAGGGCCAGACAGAGGAGTGGGGAGCTAGCTGTCTGGGCCAGCAGAAACGGAACAGAAGAAATGGCCTAGCACGAGCTTGTTGGCAGAATGGCCACCCTTTCAACGGAGGCCCGCGTGGGAGATCTAGCAAGTCGGATGAAAACAAAGCTGCAGCTCTGCCGCGTGGTGGGAGAGTAAATGAGAACCCCAGCTAACAAGCGCTGCGTCACGCGCCGCAGCTGCCCGCGCGAGGCTACGAATCGATGGCCCCCAAGTTGTCAAAGAATGGCCATATTGGTTAGGATCAGCTGATACAATACGCACCGCGCTGCAACCCCAGCAGGAGCCTCCTCCCTGATGTGGTCGGTACCTGCCAGCCGCCGCTGGGAAGTTTGGGGCGAATGCTGCCGCTCCTTACCCCGCCGCCTTGGCGGCGGCTTGGGCTAGGGCTAGGCGGCCGCATCCTGCATAGGAAGCAGCCCCCGAGCAGTAAGAAATCTTCCGGGGCGCAGCTTGGCCCGGCTCAGGAGAGCAGCCCAAGTCGGCGGGGGCAAGACGAGCGGGGCTGGCCGTCTCCGTGCGTTGCCCTCACTCGGCCAAAACAGCACTCAGCGCAGGGCATGCCTGCGCTTCCACACTCTGCGTTTTCTAGGCAGGTTTGGCGAGATCTCTTCCAGGCCCACGCAGTGTGGATGTGCGCAGATAGCATGCGTGGCGCGCAGGGGCAACACAAGAGCGGTCCCCGATGAGGCCCAGCCGCGATGTACGGTCGGCCCAGCCCAGCTTAGGGGCCTCTAATCCGCATGTAGAAGGTTTTTCAAAGTTGATACCATCCACCAGTACAACCACAAAGGCGTCTACCGCGTTTGCTTCATGCCACGACGGCGCCCCCAACAAACCCCGAGAAGCCTCCCATGACGCCCATGGGATGTGCATGGGCCACTCATGCCTTCCTTCACGCTATCTCCAGGCAGGTAACGCAACACTCGGCCAGCGAAGCGAGGCGAGGCAAGGCAGCGAGCGTAGCGCAGCGCAGCGCAACGCAACGCAACGCAGCGCAGCGCAGCAGGCCGGAGCTCCCGTTAGGTAAGCGAGCAAGCATGCATGAGCATGCGCAGGCAAGTGAGCCCCTCACATAGGCACAGAATCCGGCAAGGAAGCGTACGGAGGAAGGTCCGGCAGCAGCGCGAGCGAGCGTGTGGCCCGGACCGAAAAACCGGCCGCGGTCACCCTGGCGCGTGCCGACTTTTTCGCCCGGCCCGCGGGCCCGAGCAGCCCGTCGCGGGGCCAGGCGATAGCTGGTGGATCCACCTTCCCCACATTTGCCCGTAGCCTCCTGCTGGCGCCCCCTCCCCCACAATTGCCAGGGCCCTCTGAGGTGTTTCCTCGATGACGCACGACGATCGTTTGGATCCAGCAGCCCTGCCTCGCACCATGCACGGCCACGCAGGCTGGCGCGATCCAAGCAGGACGACCGGTGTGAGCTGGAGATTGCGGATGCATGCGCTGTGCATAGTGCAGATCCCCTGCACCATACGAGGGTCAGGCAAAGCCCCTCACGGTTGAGGGTATAATAGGCCGCGGGCCCGAGTGATTCGGCCCCACCAAGAGCTCCGAGGGTTTATTGTTATCTTTGCCAACTCGGGTCGACACACAATGGATAGCTCGTCGGTGTCTGATCTCAGCGTCCACCCGGGCCAGGAGAAAGCCGAAGTCTCCAAGCACGTCGACATCACCCCCGGCGCGGGAGCCAAGGCCACGGCGGAGCACAACGAGCACCTGGAATACGAGCACCTCAAGTCCCAGAAGGGCGCCTACCGCGCCACGGGCAATGTCGACAACCTGCTCGCGCCGCTCACGCGCGCCGAGCTGTTTGCCCACGTCGATGCGTTTGTTGACGAGTACGGCCTGCAGGACATCCGCGACCTGGTGCGCCGCGGCGCGATTGCCGCGCAGAAGCCGGCCGACTACGAGGAGGACAAGGACCTGCTGCCCGAGGACAAGGACGCCTTGCGCTTCGAGAAGCAGCACAAGTGGAGGCACCCGCTGGCCATGTATCTGACAATCATCCTGTGCTCCATTGGCGCGTGTGTGCAGGGCTGGGACCAGACCGGTATTGCCGGTGCCAACCTGTCGATGCCCACGTACTTTGGCTACCCCGTCGACGACCCCACAAACCCGCACACCGAGCGCAACAACTGGATTATCGGCCTGATTGGCGGCGCGCCCTACCTGACTGCCTTCGGTCTCGCCGCCTGGCTGACCGACCCAATCAACTGGTACATTGGCCGCCGTGGCACGCTGTTCCTTGCCGCCATTTTCTGTATTCTTGCGCCCATAGGTTCCGCGTTCACCCAAAACATCTGGCAGCTGTTTGCCTGCCGCCTACTCTTGGGCATGGGCATCGGGTTCAAGGAGACCATTGCCCCCGTGCTGGCGGCCGAGAACGCGCCCACTCCTATCCGCGGCGCCCTCGTCATGATGTGGCAGATGTGGACCGCGTTCGGCATCTTTTTGGGATATACGGCCAACCTGATCCTGTGGAAAATCCACAAGATCGCTTGGCGCCTTATGCTGGGCTCGGCGTTCCTGCCCGCTGTGCCACTCATCATTCTTGTCTATCTAGTGCCCGAGTCGCCGCGCTGGTACATCAAAAAGCGTCGCATTCCCCAGGCGTGGAAGTCGCTGCAGAAGCTGCGTCGCGCCCCTGTCCTGGCTGCTCGTGATCTCTACTACGTGTACATCCAGATTGTGGAGGAAGACGCCGCCATCGGCGATACATCCTTCGTCAAGCGCCTGTTCCAACTTTTCTACAAGAACCGTCTGCGGCAGGCGACATTGGCCTCGTTCGTCGTTATGATTGCCCAGCAGATGTGCGGCATCAACATCATGTCCTTCTACTCTTCATCTATCTTCTCCCTGCTTGCGTCCCAGTCCCAAGCAATGTGGTCGTCGTTTGGTTTTGGTCTCGTCAACTTTGTGTTTGCGTTCCCCGCGCTCTGGACCATTGACACGTTCGGTCGCCGGACGCTACTGCTGTGGACGTTCCCCAATATGTTCTGGACACTACTGGCAGCGGGTCTTAGTGACCTTTCCAATAACAAGGAGGTGCAGCTCGCGCTGGTGGCTCTGTTTGTCTACCTATTTACCGCGTTCTACTCGCCCGGTGAGGGTCCTGTTCCGTTCACCTACTCTGCGGAAGTATTCCCGCTGTCGCATCGTGAGGTGGGCATGGCTTGGGCCGTCACCGTCAACAACTTGTTTGCCTTCTTGCTTTCGTTGACCTACTTCCGTTTGCAGCGCGTGACCGCGCCGGCGGACAGGCCCAACCTGGCCACGGGCGCTTTTGGGTTCTACGCAGGCCTGAATCTTGTTGCATGGCTATGGATCTTCTTGTGGGTTCCTGAAACGAAGCAGCTGTCGCTGGAGGAGCTGGACTTTGTGTTTTCCGTTCCCACTGGCTTCTTCATGAAGTTCCAGTTCACGCATGCGCTTCCATACTTTTTCAGGCGCTACGTCCGGTTCGACAAGACCGCCAAGCTGCCAGAAGTGTGGCGCGTGTACCGCGAACAGCACGGCGCACTTAACCTGCTCCCAGAGACTGGCGCATAAGGCCCGCCGGATGAAGGATTCGTGTGCACCGCTTTTCTAGAGGTGACCGTCACTTTGTTATCTATTCGCACGTTAGTTCAGGATGCGATCTACTAGCTAGCTAATACTATCATACAATCGCTATTTTCCAATCTCAGCCTTGCCGGGGAGCGAGCCGTCTTTGACTGCTTGCCAGTGATGCTTTAGACAGTGCAGAGTTGCCGCGCCTGCTAATACACCGCGACCATACTCATCGAATTGATAAAGCTTGAATCTTTATATCTGTAAATAAATCCTACATAACAGGCTCCGAGCTCCGAGAGGCTGCTTATTGTCTGCCCATAGTGGTTGTCTGGTTAGCATCAGAGGAAAGATGAAAAAACAGTGTATCTCCATGTTGTTGTCAGAGAGATTCCCAATTGTTGTTAGTCGTCATACGCACCTTTAAGCTATGTCATTTGTGCCGTCACATAAAGCCAAGCAGAGGCAGCGGGCTCCCCAGCTGGCGGGGGTCAAGTTGGACAGATCGGAGACTTGAAAATCTGGTTTACTCCTCTCGAGGGTAAGGGGCCTCCCCGATCATGCCCGGAGAGTGGCCGCCAAACCCGCACGAGACAAGGGTGAAGAAGCTGTGAAGGAGGGGTGCAAAATTCCCACACACCGCTGGAGAACTCGCTGACGTCTGTGTCAAATCAGATCATCATAAAGCCCATGTAACAATCCGAAACGGTTTTCTCCGTATCCACACCGCGGTCAAACCAGGGTTGCTTATTATGTTTATGAGGTCGGTTATATAGGGATGCTTTATGATGGCACGCGCAGGACGGAGCTGCTCAGAACGGTGTATCCTCCGCATCAATCGTGTCGTCATAATAGTAGCCGATTCCGGGGACCTTCTTGAGAATCTCCTGGCGGTACACGGGAATCGAGTCGGCAAAGTAGAACACACCGACCAGGGCGGAGCCGCCCCACAGGGTCAGAGCGGGCGTCCAGTTGAGGATCTTGGGTACCGTGAAGAAGCCAGCAAACACCGGGGTGAATTTGTACACGGGCGCGAGGCGGTAGGCGCCGTTGATGCGGACCATTTTGTGTGAGGGTGGGTTGGACCGGGCACACCAATACGAGAACTACTATTGGCTGCTTAGTCACGCGGCTCGCGTTGGGACCCTCAGCGCGGCAAGCCAGCCAGCCAGCTTGCCGGGAGAGGTCCCAGCATGTAGCGCACGCAAGGCAATCTTGATGCTGGAGGGCTGGTGCTCGTCGCCTCCAAGTCTATCCCGCACCTGGCCAGCAAGGAATATAACGCAGGCACCAGTTTGTTGACGAGCTGGAGCGGGCCCCGATTGGTCAGATCGCAGATTAAGTAACTAAAGTTAATGCACCTTATCGTGCGGCTACGTTTTTCGGCATTGCCTGGGGTAGATGCCAATGCACCATGCGGTGTCAAGGCAGTAATATAGGCGTCTAGGGCAACGTTCGGAGGCAAGGGTAATGCAAGGGTCGCCAAATTCAGGGGGGCCATGTACATGGGGGCGATGTGGTCAGATGGCGGTTTCCGAGACTGCTTTCCCACATAACTCATGTACGCACCCGGTTTGGGCCCTAAACATAGTTGCGTACGCCGCTCGCAGCGCACTAAACGACCCCTCGGGTCCTCTCACGCCGGCCCATCCGGGGCAGGGTCACACGCCCGTCCCTCTTCCCAGCAGGTCTAAATCGCAAGCGTGGAGAGTTGGTCGTCCTGGGACCAGCTGCAAGGGCAGGGCTGACATGCAGACGCACTGTTGCCTTGGTTTGCACCTTTTCAAGTCCCGAGCCGTTGACGCCCGCTTGATCTCCCCGCAATCACAATCGCACTTTTACTCGGGCATCACGCCGGACACTTGAACAGATAACACATACATGGTTGCCCAGGCAGGTGAGACCACCCCGCTGGTGAGCAACACGGCGGCCGGTCGCCGCGCTGCGACTGGCCGCGCCGCCGACACCACCATCGACGACATGTCGTGGCTCCAACTGTCGCTGCTGCTGTTTGCGCTGTACTCGGGCGTGTTCATGGCCGCGCTCGACACAACAATTGTGAGCACGCTGATGAGCCGCATTGCCTCCGACTTGAAAGCGCTCGACAACATCTCGTGGGTCGCAACCGCCTACCTGATCGCCTACTCGGCGTTCCAGCCGCTGTACGGCAAGCTCTCAGACATCTACGGTCGAAAGACAATTCTGCTGCTCTGCACTTTTACGTTTGCCGCAGGCTGCCAGCTGTGTGCAATGGGCACCACCATTGGGCCACTCATTGCCGGCCGGTTCGTGAGCGGCGTCGGTGCCGGCGGCATGCTGTCCATGTCGACAATCGCCGTATCAGACTACGTGCCGCTGCGCCGCCGGGGCATTTTTCAGGGAATTGGCAACATTGCCTTTGGCACGGGCGCGGCAGCCGGGGGCGTGCTGGGGGGCTGGGCCAACGACCTCCGCGGTTGGCGGTTTGGCTTCACCATCCAGGTACCCATGGCCCTGGCGTGCGCCGTAATCATGGCCGCAATAGTCGAGAATAAAAGGGCCGATCCTAGCGAGCTTATGGACCCTCGCGTCGAGCACGCGGGCCACCCGGTGTCTCGCAAAAGTCTCGAGCGCCTCGACATTGTGGGCTCGTTTTCCCTGACCGCGTCGGTCCTGTTGTTCATGTTTGCTATTACTACTGGCGGCGAGATGTTCCCCTGGTGCTCGCGCATAATCCTGGCCAGCTTCGTTGCCGCAATTGCGCTCCTTGTGTTCTTCTTTAACTGGGAGGCCAAATTCGCCGTCGAGCCCGTCATGCCCCTAAATATGATTGGCCGGCGCGGTGTGCTAACGGCTTGCCTCACCAACTTTTTCGGCTCAGCGCTCGTGTTTGCTTTCCTCTATTACTGTCCTATTCTACTGACCGCCCTGTTCCGCTACGACGTGAGCACGGTGGGTCACCGCATCATTGTGAATTTCGTGGGCGTGGCGGTGGGCTCGCTGGGCTCGGGGCTCATCATGCGCAGGACGGGCCGCTACTACCGGCTAAGCTTGGTTGCGGCCGCGGGTCTGATCGTTAGCCAGTCTATGTTCCTGGCGTTGCCCTTGATCCCCGAGGAAATCTCCAGCTCGCCCATTTACCAGTCGGCGGGCTACCTGCTGAGCGGCTTGAGCTACGCTGTTCTGCTCACCGTGAGCCTGGTGGCCCTCATTGCCGCTGTGCCGCCACAGTTCCAGGCTACCGTCACGTCGGCCCAGTACACGTGCCGCGGCTCAGGGTCGAGTGTTGGAGTTGCGCTGGCGGCGTCCGTGTTCCACAATGTGCTCAAGCGCCAGCTCGTGCAACGGGTGCATGGCAAGCACGCAGCAAAAGTCATTTCCCGCGTGCTAAAGTCTGTAGAAGCCATTGAGGAAGCCCCACCGAGCATGCAGCCGGCTATTCGCCGCTCGTACGCTGTGGCCGGAACCGCCGTATTTGCGCTGGGCGTCTTATGGGCTGTGCTGGCCGCCATCTCGTCTTTGGCCGGAGAAGAGCACCCGCTGGACAGCAGCGGCGCTGAAACGGCCGAAGAGGAGGCCGTTGCTGAGGCGGCATAATCAGCCAGCGGAGGCGCGAGCCTTGTTTGGTTCTGCCCCAAAGGCGCAGCTCGAGCTATATATATGCTAGAATTGTTAGAGTGATAAATGCTACGTGGCGTTAAGAATATATACATGTATAAACAAAATAAAGACCAAGACGGTAGAAGGGCATTACTCGCTAATTCGCTGTCGGGCGCACCGGATTGGCGTCGACCTGGGTGAGCCGCGGCAGCGTGGCCCGCAGACGGTTCACATAGGTGGCCGGGTTGTCGCGCTGGACCGGGTTGTGCTCAAGATAGACCGTGCGCAGGGCCTGCAGGCCGCTTAGTTCGTCAGCAACGGTTTTGAAAGAGTCTATCTTGTTGTACGAGGCCCAGAACTCCTCGAGATGAACCAGATGCTTCATGCCGGACAGCGCGGCAATGCGGTTGTTGGAAACGTCGAGCGTCGTGAGCTTTGTGTTGTTCTCGAGACCCTCGATGGTCTCGAGACCATTGTAGGAGATGTAGAGCTCCTCGAGGTTCGTTAGCTTGTCGAGGCCCTCTATCTTTGTGATGCGGTTGGACTGGATGGAGAGCAGCTTGAGCTTGGTGAGCTTGTCGAGGCCCTCGAGCTTGGTGATTTTGTTGCGGGCCAGCCACAGCTGCTCGAGGTTGACGAGCGAGTCGAGGCACTCGATCTTGCGAATGCGGTTGGCGCCGAGCTCGAGATTCGTGATGTTGGTGAGCATCTCGACGCCCTGGATGCGCGACAGGTCGTTCTGGCACAGGTACAGCTCTGTGAGCCCCGTGAGGCGCTCGAGGTGCTTGATGTGCCGGAAGTTGTTAAAGCTGAGGTCGAGCGACGTCATGCCGGCGCCAAAGTGCTCGAGGCGGCGGTCCATTTTCTCGAGGCGGTTGTCGTAGAGATCGAGCTGCTCGAGGTCGGCGGGCAGCTCCTCGAGGCCCTTGAGGCTCGTGAGCAGGTTCTGGCGGAAGCCCGCGACGCGGAGACGCGGCAGCTTGTCCAGGCCCAGTGCCTTGAGGCTCGAGATCTTCATGTGCGTAAGATCGAGCTCGTCGGTGTCCTCGGGGAACTCGTCGAGCAGGTCCGTGTCGGCGTCCAGCACCTCGTCGTTGTCGACAAACGTATAGTTACGGTCAACCGACGTTTTTCCAATGACCTCGAGCGACGGCACCGTGCGCAGGCCGGGCTCCTGCACGATGTCGGCGAGCGGCGGCGACGCCGGCGACGCGGGCGACGCGGGCGACGCGGGGCCGGGCGACGCGGGGCCGGGCGACGCCGGCGCGGACCCGGCCAATTGCGGGGATCCCGAGGGCTCTTCGGGGCTTACAGGCCCGCCCATGGGCCCACCAACGTTGCCATTTTCCACCATAGCTAAGATAGGCCACGGAAGAAAGACAAAGAGAGGTAGAGACACAGAGAAAGAGAGAGGGAGAGAGAGGAAGGTAAGCGTGAGAGAACAGCGTGATCCGGGGTCGGTGTGCCTGTAGCGGTTAGTCATGGCGCCGCCGGTCCCCGCCTGGGGCCTGAGGCAGGAAGCCTGCGAGGGCAAAGGCGAGCGCGCGGCTCCGGGAACGAAGAGAAGCAGGCAGAGAGGAGCGTCCGGGGCAGCACAGCACGCACAGCACGCATCAAGCCTGGGGAAGACGGGTGAAACGTGGGCAAAAGAGGGGCCGCCCCGGCCAGCAATTGCGCGGGCTCCTTGGAAAATAGGAGGAAAAAAAAAAAAAGCATACAAAAAGAACCTAGCAATCAAGCTCTCGCGTGCCGGCCGGGCACGGCGCCTCGCCTGCCAAGCTCGTAGGCATAACTACGGCTGCTATCTACAAAGTCTTATATCCTGGCGCTGCGCGTGCAGCCGGCCGAGCGGGCGACTCGCGCCAACGGGACGCCGGCTAGCGGGCCTCGGGCTGGGCGGCAATGTAGTCGATGGCGTCCTTGATCGACTTGATCTCGTCCGACTCCTTGTCGGGGATCTCAATGCCGAACTCCTCCTCGACGGCGACCATGAGCTCGACGACGTCGAGCGAGTCCAGGCCGATCTCGTTGAACGTCGCGCCGGGCTGGACCTTGGCCGAGTCGTCGACGGCGTTACGGAACACGGCGAGCACGCGGCCTTCGATGTCCGGGCGGGGCAGCGTGGCCATGAAGCGGGCGGCGGGGCGTGCGGCCAGCGCGGCGGGCTGCCGCAGCGGCCGCC